>CAUYPK010038725.1:0-13580 GCA_963574355.1 Loris lydekkerianus | reverse complement strand
CCCACCCATTAAAAAGCCCCCAACCTTAAAATTAAGGTTTTTTTTTTTTTTTTTTTTTTTTTTTGGTTAGAAAATTATAAATTGTTATTGCTTCAAAAACGTTTTGTTCCATATTTATGGATGCTTATTTGGAACTCAACTGATAATATTCTTATCAACATATTTGGATAACTAGAACAAAGACTTCTAGATATTTATGTATTTATATATTTATTTATTTATTTTAGATAGAGTCTTACTCTGTTACCCAGGCTACAGTAACACGAAGTCAGCCTAGCTCACTGTAACCTCAAACTCCTAGGCTCAAGTGGAACTTCCTACCTTAACCTGCCACAACTCTCAGCTAGTTTTTCTATTTTTAATAGCAAGAAGGTCTTGCTCTTGCTCTGGCTGGTCTTGAATTCCTGAGCTCAATCTTCTGATCTCAGCCTCCCTGGGTGCTGGGATTACAGACCACTACCCAACTCCTCTAGGATGTTAGAAACAATAAAATCATATATCTTCACTAAAGATGAGAATTGGAAACTATCTGTCCAGTGTTCAGTGTTTTATGGAGGAAACACACACACAAGGTCACATATATGTCATGCATACCCCTGGAATTGTAGTGCTCTTTATATAACAATTTGAATCTTAAAGTGAGTTGGATATTTGGTAATTTAAATACAATTTAATAAACATTTATTAAAATAATTTAAATGTATTAATAAAATACTGAATGGAGATTAGAGGAAGCTGAGTTGTATATGAAGTTGGACTTGCCTCTCCTGATTGATATGAACTTGTCACACAAATAAAAGTACCCAGGCCTAGACAAAACTGAAAGGAGGACAGAGAGAGAAATGATAAGCATGTCACATGCCATTTTATTTTATGACCACAATTTCTTCCTTTTCCTTAGAAGCCAGTTGTAAGTGTTTCAAATCTATGAGGTAGGACGCCACTCATCATAGTACTGTGAAGGATCAGAGAGCAGGGAGGGAACAGTGGCTTTCTGAATCATGTTTGTAACTGCAGTGTCATTTGTGCCTTTGGGATCCCAGCTCAGGAGACTTAGGATGAGTTTTACAGGATGCTGAGGTTGCAATGCCATTACAAAATAGTTTCTCTTGGGCTGACCCCTGGTCCACTCTCTCCTCCCTGGTTCTTTCCATTTAACACAGATATGTGTTCTACAATATTTTGGGTAAAATAAAAGTACAAAAATCTCTTTTGTCATATAGTTACTGCTTTTTTACTGTTACAATATGCACTCAGTAGATAATATCATGCTCATTTTAACAGTCAGGTTTGAGGGGGAGGAGAAATGATTTAAAAGTTATGTTCTGAGACTTTATGGTATCTTAAGTTATCAGGCATTTTCTAACTACTCCTTTGAATTCAAGATAATAAAAACATGTGTTGTTTTTCTGCAATTCTGTGGGGGTTATATCTATACACTTACAAGAATGCTTCCCATTTTACTGTCCCTATAAAGCAAGACATTAGTAATCTCACTTCCAGGTGAGGCACACAACCTCACACGTGTGCATCTTGTGTCCTGCTGTGTGTATTCTCACTGAGGATTCATACTGGTTTTCAGAGTTGGTAAAGCTTACAATTATATTAAACCATTATTTTACTATCATGAATATCAGAATAATAGCAACATTTGCATAGAATTTACTAGGTGCCAGGCCCTGATACAAGGGCTTTATGTATATTAATTCCTTAACAAATGAGTCCTCAAAATAATGCTGCCAGGTGGGTGTGGTTGTTACCCCCATTCTACAGACTGGAAAGCTTTGTCATAGAAGCTCATGTAACTTGCCAAAGCTCACATAGCAAGTAAATGGCAGGGCTGAGGGTCAGGGTGAAGTGCCTGACAGAACACAGTCACCCACAAACCAGACAGAAAGACGACATTGAAATAACAGCCAAATTGTTCAGGTGAAAACATGACCTGAATATTATGCAGAAAAACATCCCTACAAGCTGACATTTTTAGACAATGATTCATGGAGAAAAATATTTTCTACTTAAGTGTTTCATATGTATTTTGTTTTCAAAATACAAGATCTGATTTCCAGAGGATGTGCAAGGTCTAAGCTGACAGAGTCTCTAGAGCTTACCAGGAGGAATATAAAAAAAAGGCATATTCCAGTAACAAGGCTTGTAAACAAAAAATGGAAAGAGGAGGGGACCACTGACTCTGAGAAGACCTAGGAAACTAGGGTGGAAAGATTCCATATTGACTGTTGATGTGAGAAGGACAAGCCGCAGCCCATCCTTCTGCAAATTAATGATTCCTCCATATCAGACATTATCCAAGTCTCAAGTGTTGAATTCAATAAAAAATAGAAGTGGTTTACAGGACAGCTTTCAAAACCAGTAATAACTTCGTTATTAACTGCTTATCACTATTATACCCACTCATAAACATGGACTGAAGTAACATGTCTTTCACTCAGGCTACACCCTGTGAACTGCAGTTCATGCACATACTTTCTAATCCAACAGAGAAGCAAGGACTAATTGAGATAATTCTAGACATGAATCATAAATAAGAGTGGAAAATGCAAATGAGGAAAAATGCTATTTAGATTTTTCCAGGAGCGAAGTTTACTGGAGTCCTTAGCTTTCTAAACACATTTTATTTTGGCAGGTAGAATAGAGGTTTTCTCCTAGAGCAGGAACAAACATTGTAGGACAGGTCCCTTCTGCAGAGTCTGATGACAAAGCTTCCGCTAAATGCAGACAACTATCCCAAAACATAACAAGGCAAAATCCCCAGGACACTTAAACCAGATATCTATTCTAATCCAAGAGTCTATTAACTTTTTTGTAAAGTTCTAAAGAGTAAATATTTTAAGGTTTGAGGGTTATGCAGTCTCTGTTACAACTACTCACATTTGTGCTGTACCAGAAAGCTTTCAAAGATAATAGGTAAATACATTGCCACAACTGTATTAAAGAGAATTAAAAACTTTATTTACAAAAAAAAATGTGGCAGGCTGTTTGCTCCACTGGCCATAGCTTACTGACTTCTATAATTATAAACTTAAAAGAAAATGTAAAAATTAAAAATTATTTAAAAAAAATAAATAGTGTAAAGGGAAAGGACCAAGAAGAAACAATAAAGACAAAACAAATAATTTATAGAAAGAAGTAGAGTTATTAAAAATACAAACCCTAGCCTTAAAAAGGGGAGGTCTACTTAAAAAAAAAGATATCACACATTAAATATGCAACATTGGCTTAAAAATATAATGATTACTAAAATGAAGATGAAGTAAATTCAATATAAACAGCAAGAAAAAAACGTATGAAATAATTGAAATTGAACTTAAAGCTCGTGAGAAATAGAAAGTGAGAAGGGTCACAAAGAAAGGGACTTGAAGGGGGATGGGAAACAAAACCGGCCTGCTGAACCAGGACATCTGTAGGGCTTACAAAAATACCATTACAAGGTAACCTAGGTAACCAATGACCAATAGGAAAAGGCAATGCTTCCTAGAGGCACAGACAGGCCAATGAAAAACTTGCAACCAATTTCAAGCAGAGAGTATTTATACACCTTGGCCTTTGTCCCCATCTCTCAGTCCTTCTTTCCTTCCTGACAGGGACTCACTTCCAACTCTCTTTGGTAGTACTCCAACTTTCTCTTTCTTCTTCCTAAATAAAATCTCTCTTGTTACACTGAAACTTGGGAAAGTCACTTTTCCTGTCTACTAGGGCTGCCTGTGCAGCTCCAGTTTTATTTTGTTTTCAGTCATTTTTACTTTCAATTACCACCATGCCTCAGTTGAACTTTCTAACTTAGCCAGTAGTCAAACCAGGTCAACTGGGTTTCAACAGCCAGAACCCCTGACCTCCCAATAGAAACAGCAGCATACTTTTAATTCCAGAAACTCTACAGACAACTATCCCAAAACATAACAAGGCCAAATCCCCAGGACACTTAAACCAGATATCTATTCTAATCCCAGAGTCTATTAACTTTTTTGTTAATTAATTAAAGGAAATTAATTAAAGGTAATTAATTAAAGGAAATACTAAATTAAATAAAGAAAACTTCCCAGTACTAATCAAAATCAAACCTTTCTATTAATATAATTCACAAAATGCTAAACCAGAGTCCACACACTTACACACTGTGATGACCACAGAGGTGCAGATACAGAAGGGAAAGGCCTTAAAGCCACTGGGAGCAGAGGGGTGTAATGAGGGAGAGAAGAGAGTAATGTATTAAAACTATACAAAATAGAAAACAAAAGCTTTATCCCAGCAATGTTTGCTGAAAAATACTGGAGTAGTACCTTCAATATTCCAGGGAAAACAATTTTTTTTGAAGTTGGCTTTCTATGCTAGCCCAAAATCACTGTCAAGTCTAATGGCAAGAAGAATACATGTTCTTAGTTATTCCAAGACTCAGAATTCCCTTCCATTCCATCCAAAACTTTTCACTAAACCTCCCTCCCAGGTATTACTTCTTGTATGTATGTGTAAGAGGTACATATGTGTGTATAAAGTCTGACATGAGTTCCCAAACTCATGCTAGGAAAACTGCTCCATATTTCACTGCTGAATATCACTGTGGTCACCACTGAAGCCCTCCCCTTGGGGAGCTATGCACTGACACCAGTTCTTAGTCCACCCTTCAATGCAATTTTGGAGCTCTTCTCCAGGAATAGCATCAGAGCGGTCATCATATTACTTAAGATGTCTTCCTTTCAATCATTATTTTCTTTTTCTTTAGGTAAAGAAAAAAAATCATTGAGGGGTAGATCAGACAAATAGGGAGGGTGTTCTAACAGTTATTTGTTTACTGGCTAAAAACTGCCTTACAGTGCTGCGTGAGCTGGCGCACTGTCTTGATGCAAGAGCCATGAGTTGTTGGCCAGGATTTTTATTAAGATCTTTCAAACTGTTCCTCTATTGATGTTTACTAGGTCTGCTATCCAGGTGCAAAAACAAAACAAAACAAAAAAACATTTGTATGCACATTTTACAAAATGTGTATACAAAATTTTTTTTACAAAAATTTGTATACACATTAGAATTGTAACACTCAATATATTGGTAATATTTGTTATCTTGTATATTGTGTCTTCAGTTACAATTGTTGAAGTGAAATGTGACTTAAGTATTACAATTTGAATACAATTATTTTTCCTTTCTTAAAATTCGTATACATTTTTTTGAGACCCTTATATATATATATGCATGTATATGGCATAAAGGAAGATAGAACATCTGAGAATGATATAAAGAAAGAAAGGAGGCCAGTCCAGGGATGAAGGATAGACTTTATTTTAAAGGAGCAGAATGGAGTCTGACCAGGCGTCAGCCCCCCTCATACAATTTCAAGGGACTTTTATTAGTGGTTAGAATGTGGGAGGGGTAATGAGAGGCGAGGGAAGTCATCTTTCCTGCAGAGTGAATGATGCTGGCTAAAATTATAAATGTAAAAAGAAATTTTAAAACTATAAATTTGAATTAACCTTTGAGATGTTACCATTTGGGTGGTGGAATGCTAACCATCTTGGATTATTTCCATATAAATCTAATCGGACTTCTATTTCCTGTAGTTATTGATGTGTTTTCCACTGTTAATGGATTTAAACATTTTGGAACAAACCAGTAGACTAGGCATGGGACCCTGTATAAATGTCAAAGTATTAACTATATCAAGAAAAATAATAAGATACTGCCAATTTAGAGCTGAGATGATAAGGAGGTGGTGAGAGATATTCTGGGGAACCAAATAAATTTACAAGCTAAACACACTTAACTTTAATAAAACAACAACAACAATAAAAAAAAAATATATATATATATCTTTGTATATATATATAAATTTCATATACATATGAATACAATATAAATTTATAAATATATACATTTATATATGAAGATATATATATATATGAAATTTTTATTTTTACCTTAATCTTCATATATATGAAACTTACATATATATGAAGATATAGATACATGACATTTGTATTTTTACCTTGTTTTGTAGTTTATGTTGTTACCGTTTTATGCTTCCTTTCATGAATAGACATTCCTGTGAGAGAAGAGAATTTAAAAATTTCTGAAAGTGCGTAATTAAAAGAAAACACTTCCTGATAAAGGCATCTTTTCACCTTATCCTCCATGGTGAACTAGACAAATCGTCACTGTCAGGCACTAATCCCATTCAGGAAGGCTTCCTGCTTATGACTTAGTCACTTCCCAGATACCCCACTTCTCAGCACCGTCTCACTGGGGATTAGGTTGAACATGCGACTCAGAGGGGACACAAAAATTCACCTTCATTTTCCCCCAATCTTGCAGCGTGAGGAAGTTTCCTTTTCAGGGACACACGTAACAGATAACTAAAGCTGTGTTTACTCATCTGATTTCCATGTATGACAATCCACAAATATCTCGTTTCATTTAATCCGGCCAAACGCAGATAATATAACATTATTCAAAGCCTTAGACCTAGAACTCAAGTCTCTGAATGGCACAGGGGGTCTGGGAAGCTAATTACAGTCCTAAAATTGTTGTCATTACTTTTTCTGCTCTCACTTAATCACTTGTATTTATTATAATGTGGAACACATGAAGATTATTCAAACACACCTCATACTGGTTTTTAAAAATTAATTACTCACAAAATATTTAAATTTTTAAGCCAGAAATGTCCCTACTTTTCCCTTAACCATCTGTAATTTAATTCCACCAAAGGACTTGACCTCTCAAATTTCAGAAGACTTTCTAATTGCCAAATGAAAATGGTCTTACCTCACTCCTACTGATTTTATTGCAATCACTTGAGTTATTTCGTACCCTTGTCCAATCTCTCCTAATTATAAACTTTCTATTTTGCTGAGATGTTTTTTTTCTCTTGACCCTTCAAGAGTCTTCTTTTCTGGCTTTTCTTCTCTAATTAGCTCTTAGGTTGCTCCGTGTTTGGCTTTTTCTGTCCTGCTTTCCTAGAGCAGCAGTGTTTTCTGCTCGGAGCGGAGTGGATTCTGGCTGCTTAGGCCTCCTTCTCTCTCCATCCTGGTATTTGTCCAGAGATCCAAAGATGAAACCCAAAGCCTTCTGAGGTCACTTTGTGGATGCCTCAAGTCCCCAGCTCAGGGTCTCTAAAATAACAGGGTTAGTGGTTGCCACACCCCCACTTGGGCCGGTCCTGGATCCTCTTGTCACAGCGTGGTGGCTTCTGCTGTCACAGCGTGGTGGCTTCTGCTGTCACAGTGTGGTGGCTTTTGCTGTCACAACGTGGTGGCTCTGTCTTTCTTGCACTGGCAGCTCTGGGCCTCCCCCCTGGTGGGCTTCCCCCTTGGACTCTTCTTCTTCCCGATACCAGCCTGCCCTGATTTCCCACTTCCAGCCAGTGAGCCCCAGTTAGCTGGCTGCACATGGAAGGGAGAAAAGAACACTCATGAGTCATCCTGGAGGAAAAGTAAGTGGGCTGGATACAATTTGCTTTTTATTTTCTTTTTCCTTTTAACTCAAATAGAAAGGTGACAGTAAGAACAGATAATTAAGAGGTTTAGGGATAGGGTCCCAGCCAGGGTCCACAAAAGGCAAGGAGACCCGTGCATGGATGAAGGAGAGGCTTTATTTTAAAAGAGCAGAATGGAGTCTGACCAGGAGTCAGGCCCCCTCACGCAATTTCAAGAAACTTTTATCAGTGTAGCTGGAATGTGGGAGGGGGGTCATGAGAGGTGACGGAAGTCATCTTTCCTGCAGAGTGAATGATGCTGTGTCTGAGACGCATCTTAGAATCACAGCCTTCTGCAAAGGTGTTAATCTTGCACCAGAATTTTATCTCTAGTGCCAGCCAGGACAGGGTAGGAGATTCTGATCTCTCCCAGGAACACAGGCCTTGAAGCATTCCAGGAGTGTGGGGAGGGGCTGCTGTGACCATGCCGTTTGGTCTCTGCCCTGCGTTCTGTCACTAGCTCTCCTCCCAGCATGGCTGTACTCTTGTCAGGGTAGTGAGGATTTATAGTGTTGAGGGGAGAGGGGTCACTGTGGTCTCACAGTTTGGTTTCTGGCCAGCTTTCTATCACTAGCTGTCTCCTAAATAGCTGTACTTTTGTCAGCGTCATGGGGATTTCTTCCCCACAATAATAATACAGGTTTTTAAGAAGAGGCCACACAGTGCAAGGAGAACACAGGGTGGGGGACAGTAAAGTGTGGATTAACTGCAGACAAGTTGAGGGGTCACCTGACTTCCCCTAGGACGGGAGCACTCATCTCTGAATTGCTCTGAAAAAATGTATTAATCAATTCGTTGATGGAATTTCTTTCTGTAGTAAGTTCTTGGTCTCAGATGGAAGAATGAACCCAGGGACACACCGAATAGTGATAAGATAGGAATATTAGACAGAGAGGAACAGAGGAAGGAAACGGCAGAGGGGGAGACCCAAGCGGGAAGAACCCAGAGGATCTTTTGTCTAGGGGTTATAAACTGTTTGTAAACAGAGAGGTCTTGGCAGATGGAAATCACCTTTTCCAGATTGATTAGTGAATGAATGAGTATGTTACCAAATGAATACCATCCTTCCAGCTCTGGCAGGGCATCCAGAAGAGGCCAATTCAATAAATACTGGCAAAACTGCTTTTCTCCTGTCTTGCTTGTACTCAGAGAGTGCAGTTTAGAGAAAAAGTCTGTTTGATTAGGCCTAGAAAACAAGGTTCCGTGTCCAGTCCTGAACGGGGGAACCCTGTATCAAACTGAGCAGATGATGGCTTCAAGGGAGCCCAGGTCACAGGCCTAAGCTGCCTCAAAAAATCCCCCTAGTTTATCTGGGTTACTTACATATACTTCAGCAACGTCTCAGTATTCTTTGTCACTCTTCATTTTAAGTGACAGGTTCCCTAGTTTAGATTCTCATCGTTAGTTTTTGTCGTCTATATTATTATTAAGGGCTATAGTATAAAGGTATGCGTCCCCCCAAAATGTGTATTCTGAAATTCCCCAGGTGATAGCTTTAGGAGGCAGAGCCTCTGTGGGAGGAGAGTATCAGGAGGGGAAAGCCTTCAGCACTTGGGACACTGCCCTTATAAAGAGTCCCCAGCACCCTAGTTCACCCTTCTACCCTGAGAGGATGCAACAGCGGCTGCAACCTAGGAACAGGAAACCTGAGTCTGCTGGCTCCTTGATCTTGAACTTCCCAGCTTCCACAACTGTGGGAAATCAGTTACCTGTTGGTACCCAGTCTGTAGCATTTTGTTACAACTGCCTGAATACACTAACATAAGGTCTCCTCAATATTTTCCTATTTCTTTGCTTCAGTTTTGCTAAAGTCATTTTAATACAAACAAACCAGGTTGTGCCATTCACGTCCTGAAAATAAGCAATGATGTAATAATTAAGTACAAATATTTTAGGACTCTCAAATTTCCCTGCATACTAAATTTATAACTACTCTCTTCTCCTGTAACACTTACAACCACCCCAAAATCCAGCTCCATTTTCTGAGTAATGTCTATTTCTGTACTCAGCAGGCACAGGTGCCCCATCAGTCCCTTTCTGAAAGGACATTGTCAATATCCTCACTAATCCAAGGTGGACTTGGCCTCTTCCTGGGACTCTTGATGCATCAGAGAATAATTATGGTGCTTTGACATATTCTGATGTCCTTCAGGAAACTGGGGCAAGGAAGGACTTATCTTCTGCTCATTACACTTTTCAAACTTGTGTTTTGATTTTTCATCATGAATCATCATTCTCCATATTTTTTCTTCTTTACAAAAAGGTTAGCTATTGTGTTGCTGCTACAATGGTCATTTTCCCTCATTCCAGATTCCTTCAGCTTCTTCAAAGATTTGGAAATACGTAACTTAGCTTAGAATGCTGAAAGGCTGCAATATTGGAGCTTTGTAAAATTGCCTCCCCAGTATCTGCAAATGGGTTCCAGGTAAGGACAAGACAAATCATGATCAAGGCTATGTCACTTTGTTATTTTCAGAAAATCTTCGAATATTTTCACAGTGTTCCTGAGAATTGAGAATGTATCTGACCTTTAGTGTATCAAAGGTTTAAGCAATGATTATAGAACAAGTTGTTATGTGATACTCACTCTGTGCCAGGTCACTACCTAAGGACTCTACACATATTAACTGTTTACTGTTCTCCACAACCTGATTGTTCGGGTACCGAGCTCAGTAGGTTCTGTCCATGGGATGAGTAAAGAATTTCTCTATGCCAAAATTAGGATATAAAAGTATAAGTTTATTTTATATCTTAGAAAGAGAATATGGGGGCAGGGGAGAAAGGGACAGAGAAGAGAGAGAGAAAATGGGTGAGAAACAGCCTGGCTCCCCTTCCCCCCAAAAAAGAAGAATGCCCACCCTTGAGGCCCAGTGGTCAGCTAAATTTACGGGACACAAACAAAAGTAATTGCAACCAACTTCACAAGGTATTATGAAAACTGCCCACGTGTTTTCCCTCTAGCAAAATTGAAGACATATCCCATTGTTCCTCCTGGATACTTAGAAACTAGTTGAGGTTTAAAAGAACAAATTCTAAAAGGCAAAGAAGCTGACAAATGTGAAGAGGAATCTACATTTCCTTTTGGTTTTCTGGGCTCCTCAAAGCTTTGTGTAAACAGAAGTCCCTGAGTCCCTCTCCCCCAACGACAGAAACATAGACTTTAGTACATATTGAAAAGCTGCAAGTTAATATTTTATTGGCTTTAAAGACTGACCATCCTTTCACCTGTGGGGTAGGCACTCTCACTGTCCCTGTGTAGGAAGTCAGGAAATTGAGGCCCAGAGAAGCCATCACCCCGGACGGAGGTCTCGTGGCTCCGAGTTGGCAAAGTGTTTCGCACCCAGGCTGCTACCCACTTTTTACCCAAGGTGAGTAGATTAGATTTAGTTATTGTTTTGACTTCTTTATGTTATTTGTTCTTCTTATAAACCTCATCTTTTAATGCGGATAATGAAATCTTTGCTGGGCTGTAAGTTCAAGCATTTAACCTCATTTCTTTTGGGACGTTCAATAATGTTCCACACATGATTTTACATACTTTTTATCTGTCCTCACGACTTTCCATGGCCATTATATGAAAATGTGAACATTAAGTATTTGAACCAAAGTTTATAGAATACTTTTGTGGTTCAAACATCTATAAATAGATCCACAATCACTTTGTCTACTTTGAAAACTATAGCCTGTGCCCTCATAACCTATTTGAAAGTTTCCGAGTCAGCATCAGGGCCACAGACATGGTCTCCCTGCCTTCCGTTCCCCAGAAACTAAGGAGCCTGCAGTGGGGCTGAGCATTGTGATGGAAGCAACCCTGAACAAGTGCAGCTCAAAATCCCCCAAATCACAAAGTCTTAAGGGCTAAAACAATAGCCAGGCCAAACATGAAAAGGGAGCCGCATCCTGACTTTCTTATCCATAGCCTTTATGGCCATGTGTGGGGTGAAAATAGGGTGACTCTGTAGTATCTGCAATCTATGAAACCTTAAGGCTCCCTCCTAGTGACTGGAACACCTCTTGGCCAAGGAGATCCCTAAAACTGAGTCGCTAGCCATCAGAAAGGCAAACAGACAGGCCTCATCATCCCCTCTGCTTTCACTGAGTTATCCTCTGTGTCTCATTAAGAGGCATAGGGCTCTCTAGGACACACCTGCAGGAACTCAACAGACACAACAAGCCACTTGGGTGTGGACCTGCATTCTGTACTTTGTCTCTGATTAACAGATCCTAATCTTAGCCTTCTTTTTGATGATTGCTGGTCTATTAGACAGAGGCTCTTTCAGCCAATAATCAGCCAAAGAATCTTTAAACCCACCTTTAAAACCACTATGTTTTCCACATCTTGATTTATGACTTTACTAGTAATTTCTGTCTCCCTTAAATGTATAAAAACAAACTGTAACCCCACGACTGTGAGTCCACTTGCTCAAAGCTTCGTGGGCATGACTCAGGATAATGGTTCTCAAATTTGACTCAGAATAAACCTCTTTAATTATATTACATCTCATCTGAACCGGACTGCGTATGTGACAATAAAATGAGGTGCTTTAAAAAATCACAGTGGAGCAATAAGTATAAGCTGGTCATTTCCCAGGTGTACAAATTGATGTGTAGATGTTCACACTGGAAATAAAAAAATCAATAAATATGTAAACGTGATTGCCACAAGTTCTCATTCATTATTTCATATCTGACCCTTGGACATATAGTAGTTCACAGAAGAGTCGTAGCCTCCAGCTGTGGCAAACAGGCTTGAAAAACCATTTAATGCATACACACACACCCAGGTCTCTAACAGTTTTATCTTCTTTATCTCAAATTTGCATAAAACAGGCCTATTTTCTATAAGTTAATTTGCCACTTATCATCACCAACGTTAATTTCCACACCTTTTACAGGTATTCTTAGTTTGGAATTGTAATGGCTTTGTGTATCTGTAATCCATTTTTCAACTTAATAAACCTGCTAGATTTCAAATTACATTTCCGTAAATAGTTTCTGTCTTGTTTTCAACCCCCATTTAATGTTTGCACTCAAATGGAACAACTTGGTGAGCAAAGTGCCTTCAGCACTTCTGTCAAGATTTAGTAACTTAATCTGAATTCCTGCTAAAACACCAACTCTTCTCTAAACATTTAGGTAGACTGGCTGTGGTCTCATTGCTGTGAGCTAAATACATACTGATTCGCAGAGAAACATCCCACGGGGCATGTTACTAAACAAATCCATCACCATTTTCGTGCAGATATTTGTACTGGAAAAAAATCACAATTTAATAAGTAACAGACTCAGGAAGAAGATAAATTACAGAATTTATTGGAGAGCAAAGAATTTAGCAAAGACAGTGTGGGATCTCAAATCAATAGAGGTAGAGATAAAAACATTTCAAACATGTTGGCAGGCCGCTGAAGGCAGGTACCACTTGGCCTGACTCTGATACACAAAATACAATAACATATTAAAGTAAATACAACTTGCTTCTCCTCACTAGAAATCATTTTATCACTTTTAATAGTAGTAAGTGAGTGGGGGGTAAAATTTCCATTCTGTGCTGACCAAGTCAAATGATTCTGCCGTTACTGCAACACAACTGGCCTTTCTTAATTAGAAAACTAAAGAGGCTTGGGGTTTAATCAGAAATGGTGATAAAAGTGTAAATGGCTTTAAATTACACCTGATGAGACATACTTACAGGAAATGGTGAGGATATGAGAATAATAGGAATGAAATACTACGTGTGGTCTTCTGGGGGCAGGCTGGGAAAGGATGTGAGACACTCTCTGTGCCTTTGAGGTCTCATCCAGAGCACACCAGAGAAAGAGAAATAAATGAATTTAGTCTCAATATAAGTTTTCAACAGATGGAGCTGCTCAAAAGTAGAATACTGAGTTCTTCATTGCCACCTGCATTCAAATAAGTCTGATGACCCCCAGATGAGATTATGGTAAGGACTGAAATATGGATGGTTGGGCAACGTGGCCACTAGCTTTTTTTTTTTTTTTTTTTTTAAAAAAAATATATTTTCAAAACACCCCAAAGTAAAAAATAACACGAAAAAATGTAAAACCAGGTAAAATTAATTTTGGTAAAAAAAATAATT
>CAUYPK010038723.1:0-68382 GCA_963574355.1 Loris lydekkerianus | reverse complement strand
AACTTGATATAGGCCTGTTCAACATTTCCACTTCATTCTGGCTAAGTCTTGGTAGGTGGCGTGCTTCCAGGTATTGGTTGATTTGTTTCATATTTTCAAATTTGTGAGAGTAAAGTTTCTTGTAGTATTCGTTAAGGATTTTTTTAATTTCTGAGGTGTCTGTTGTTATTTCATCGTTACCATTTCTGATTGATGAAATTAGAGATTTTCCTCTTTTTTTCCTGGTTAGGTTGTCCCAAGGTTTATCTATTTTATTGATCTTTTCAAAGAACCAACTTTTGGATTTATTGATCTGTTGTATAATTCTTTTGTTTTCAATTTCATTTAATTCTGCTCTGATTTTGGTTATTTCTTGTAGAGAGCTGCGGTGTGCCGCGCCTCAAAGATGGCGCTGGTTTCCGCCTTCCACCCCCTCGAGGGTGAGTGCTCCTTACAGTAAACAAGTCCTTATTGGGTATTGCTTGCAACCTCCATTAGCTTCCTCATAGTTACATCCAATCCGCTGGGCACACGTAGCGTCTTAGGGTAGGCTGCTAGCCAGTATTTAAAGTGCTGTGGACAAAGCCCCAAGAGAGCAGAAGCTTGTATCAAGGTTCCTGAATAAACTGCTTGAAGAAGATCTCCTTTGGTCGTGTCGTCCTTGCTGGTCAAGGTTGGGCGCGACATCTTGTGTTTTTCTAAATCCTCAGGTTGGCTATTTGCCCTAATTCCAATTTTTACATTTAACAACAACAAGGGGAAGTGGGGGATGATGGCTGACTGGAACAAGCTTTCAACAGAAGCTCCCATCCAGAGGGAGAGATAATGGCCATCAAGAGCCCAATGAAGCTGAAGGGTGGGAGCCAAGCTGAGATAAGAGATAGATAATTGCATGTCTTCTCTGCTGAGGCAAGCTGCTACTCCAAGGAAATAAATTTTAGGCACAGAACTCATCCCAAAGAGGACACATGTCCATCCTCTCCCCCAAGAGAGTATCTTGCTTGTTGTGGGATCTCTACAATTGAGCAGTGAACTGAGGTTCTCTTCTCTCACTCTAAGGGAGCGAGTTGCTGGAAGCTGGGACTCCTTATCCAGAGTCCCTGCTGTGAGCCTGGGCATTTTTTTGTCTGGCAGAAAGGTTGAACAAATATTTTCCCTGCCACATTGAACTGCTAGTCCACCCTTCTCACCTTACCTGGTGATCTAGAAGTTCAAACTCTGCACAGACCAGAATGTCTGCTGTTCTTTGCTAGGACTGGGCATTACATGGACATTGGCAGAGCAGCTACACTGTATCTGTGAATCCAATAATAGTGCAGAAAGGCACAGGGTAGAAGGCGTCTGTCTTGGCTCTGAGAAAGTACATCTCAGAAGCAGGTAGAGGCTTGGGTCTCTTTGTAACAGGTGGAGACTTGGGAACCACTGAGGCATAGGAAACCAAGTAGAGGAACCTCCTACCCAGCATCAGCATTAATAGAGTGATCACACTGGACTCAAATTTTGGAGAGACACCTACCCAATTCTGTGAACTGCTAGAGGGAGTTAGACCTTGCATTGCAGGGATACCAGAGGAGCAGAGTGGCTGGGGCAGAGGCAAGGTCTCTGAGGGTGAAACACATTTGTTTCTTTGTTAACCTCTGGTTTGGTATGATCTCAGGTGGAATACTCCCCAGTTTCCATTGAGCACCCGAGGTAGTCAGACTTCAGCTCCCCCAGCCTCAGGTTGCAGAGTGTGGTCACCTGGCTAATGAGGCATTGACTTCCCTCTGACTTCGGCAGGCTGAAATCTCTGTCACATTTGTTCATTGGAGCAAACTGGGCCACAGCACTGTGGGGCTACTAGTGCCTGGGTGTGATGGTCATGCAAGGTGGGGAAGGAGACAGCAGCCCCTATTGACTATTTTCCTTGGAAGGCCTTTCTTACTCAACAGAGTACTGAAGTGAATTATACTTGAGCTGCCAGTGGATCCCCACTGTCTAGTTGCTGGAGACCTTTTGAACTCTCCCACTTGATCTGTGTTTGTGCTGACCAGAACAATTGGTTTAGAACTCTTGACCTGGGACGATTGCTCGGGGACCCACAAAGGTTGTACCCTGGTTGTGTTGTTGTGGGAGTTTGGGATTCCCCTTTTGCAGTTGTTGACTGAGGGGATTGGGATGTCTTATTTGCTTATATATCTCCACAGCTGATATTTCCGTCCAAAGCCACTGATTCACTAGAATTTGACAGAGACTAGCTGGATTCAGGACAGAGCCATCAAGCCCCATCAAACCAAGCAGGTCCTCAGAGTTTCAAGCTATAGTACTGAATGAGACCTTTGTTAAGCTCTAGGGTAAAAGCCACACTCACCAGTCCCAGTTCTTTGGTAAAGAGCTGGTTAATTAAAACTTGAGGAGCACTCAGTTCAATTTCACCTTACCAGCTTCTCTAGCCAAACAATGAAAAATAACCATGGGATGGAATCAGCAGGAAAACTCCAGCAACATGAATAATCAGAGTATATCTACTTCTCCAACAAATGACAAAGGAGACACAACAGAAGATCCCATTCATAAACATATACCTGTCAGAAATCAAATTCAGAATTTTGATTGCAAATTAAGATTACTAGAATAGATCTAAAGTTGGAATTAGAAATTCAAGGAGTAATTCAAAAGTTAACTCAAGAATTCAATGAATTCAAAGACAAAATATCAAAATATAAAGATACCATGAGGCAAGAAATTGCAGCCCTCAAAGATCTGAGAAATACAGTAGAATTTCTCAGAAATAGAATGGAGCAGGCTGAAGAAAGAATTCCTGAAGATGAAGACAAAGCTTTTTAATTTTCACAAATGCTCAAAGAGGCACAGAAGTAGAGAGCAAAAATGGATCATTTCCTGAGAGAGTTGTGGGACCACTCCAAAGAGCAAACATTCACCTTATAGGAAATGCTAAAGGACAGGTGGATGGTCTTGAAGGCACTGAAGGACAACTCCAAGATATAATTGAGGAGAATTTCCAAGGCATGGCAAGAGATACTAAAATTTAGATAGCAGAAAGTTTTAGAACCCCAGCATGACTCAAACCAAATAGAGCATCTCCTAGACATATTGTAATTAACTTTGCCAAAGTTAATATGAAGGAGAAAATCCTGCAAGCAGCCAGATGTAAGAAAACTTATAACCTACAAGGAGAAGAATATTATAATGACTGCAGATCTCTCTGCTGAAATTTTCAAGCCAGAAGAGGATGACCATCAAACTTCAATCTCCTAAAACAAAACAACTTTAAGCCCAGGATCCTGTATTCAGATAAATTGAGTTTCATTTATGATAGAGAAGTAAAATACTTTAATGATATACATACATTGAATAAATTTGCAATAACTAAATCAGATCTTCACGATATTATCAGACTCATCCTCCATAATGACCAGCAGAATGCTCTACCACCAAAGTAAACTCACTCTGAAATTATTTTTCTTTTTTTTTTTGAGACAGAGTCTCACTTTGTCACCCCAGGTAGAGTGCTGTGGCATCACAGCTCACAGCAACCTCCAGCTCTTAGGCTTAGGCAATTATCTTGCCACAGCCTCCTGAGTAGCTGGGACTACAGAAGCCTGCACAACACACAGCTATTTTTTGTTGCAGTTTGGCCAGGGCTGGGTTTAAACATACCACCCTTGGTATATAGGACCAACGCCCTACTCACTGAACTACAGTGTAGAAATGATTAAAAATGTTCACTGGACTTTTGAAAAACTTGACACCCAAAATGCTACCAGGCTTAACAATAGTCTCAATTAAAGTGAATGGCTTAAATTGTCCTCTTAAGAGGGACAAGAGGGCTGATTGGATACAAAAACTCAGGGCAGATATCTGCTGTATAAAAAAATCTCATCTTACCTTAAAGGATAAATATAGACTTAGGATGAAGGGATGGACATCTGTAATCCAGGCAAACAGAAATCAGAGAAAAGCAGTGGTTGCAAATTTATTTGCAGATACGTTAGGCTTTAAACCAACAAAAGTAAGGAATAACAAGGATTCACTTCACATTTGTCAATGGAAACACTTAACATGATGATATATCAATTATTAACATTTATGTGCCCAACCATAATGCTCCTCAATTTATAAGGGAGATCCTAGTAGATATGAGCAATTTAATATCTTCCATCACCATAATATGGTGGGAGATTTTAACACACCTTTGGCAGTGTTGGATAGATCCTCCAATAAGAAACTAAGCAACAAAATTGTGGCCTTAAACTTCACCATACAACAATTGACTTTAACAGACGTCTACAGAACATTTCATCCTAACAAAAGTGAATACACATTTTTCTCATCAGCCCTTGGACCATCCTTCAAAATTGATCACATCTTAGGTTACAAGTCAAAACTCAGCAAATTTAAAAGTATAAAAATTATTCCTGGTATTTCCTTGGATCATCACGGAATAAAAGTTGAACTCACTAATAATAGGAATCTGGATACTCATACAAAGGCATGGAAACCAAATAACCTTATGCTGAATGGTAGCTCATGGACAAGATGAAAATGAAAATTGCCACATTTTTGGAAGAAAATAATAGTGAAGACACAAGTTATCAGAACTTGTGGGATACTGCAAAGGCAGTCCTAAGAGGGAAATTTATAGTGTTACAAGCCTTCCTCAAGAGAATGGAAAAAGAGGAAGTCAGTAATGTAATGGGACATCTCAAGCATCTGGAAAAGGAAGAACATTCCCACCCAAAACCCAGCAGAATAAAAGAAATAACTAAAATTAGAGCAGAATTAAATGAAAATGAACACAAAAGAAGTTGGTTTTCTAAAAAATTCATCAAAATTGATAAATTTTGGCCAACCTAACCAAAAACAGAAAATTAAAATCCTTAATATCATTAATCAAAAATCACAAAGGTAAAATACCAACAGACACCTCAGAAATTCAAAAAATTTTTCATGAATAGTACAAAAATGCTCTATTCTCAGAAATATGAAAATTTGAAAGAAATTGACCAGTACTTGGAAACACGCCACCCTTGTAGACTTAGTCAAAAAAGAATTGGATATGCTGAACAGATCTGTATCAAGTACTGAAATAGCATCAACTATATGAAATCTTCCAAAAAAGAAGAGTCCAGGATCAGATGGTTTCATATCAGAATTCTACCAAACCTTTAAAAAGGAAATAGTACCTATATTACTTAACCTTTTTCATAACATAGAAAAAGAAAGAATAGTTTCCTACACATTCTTTGAAGGAAATATCACCCTGATCCCCAAACCAAGAAAAGACCCAATAAGAAAAGAAAATTATAGACCAGTATCCTTAATGAATATAGATGCAAAAATATTCAACAAGATCCTACAAAACAGAATCCAACAACATATTAAACGAGTTATACACTACGATCAAGTGGGTTTTATTCCAGGGTCTCAAGGTTGATTCAATATACATAAATCTACAAATATAATGTATCACACAGACAAATTAAAAACTAAGAACATATGATTTTCTCAATAGAAACAAAAAAAGCTTTGACAATATCCAGCATCCTTTCATGATCAGAACACTTAAGAAAATATGTATAAAAGGGTCTTTTCTTAAACTAATACAGGCTATCTACAGTAAACACACAGCCAATATCATATTGAATGGAGTAAAATTTAAAACATTTCCACTCAGATTAGGAGCCATGTAAGGTTGCTCATCATCTCTACCACTTTTTAACATTGTAATGGAAGTCTTAGCCATCGCAATCAGGCAAGAGAAGGCAATCAAGGATATCCAAATACGATCAGATGAAATCAAACTTTCACTCTTGGCAGATGATATGATTGTATATCTGGAAAACCCCAGGACTCAGCCACAAAACTCTTAGAAGTAATCAAAGATCTATTTTTAGATCTCTAAGTGTTCTCTAAACATCTTTTTAAAAGAAATGTATTAATTTGCGTTCCCACCAGCAGTGTAAAAGTGTTCCCTTTTCTCCACATTCATGCCAATTTCTCTGGCCTTGAAATTTTAGATATGAGCTAATCTTACGGAAGTTGAAAGCTATAACCCAGTTACAACCTAAGAATATGGTGAAGGGGGAGAGGGAAGGGAGGGAGGGGAGAGGATGGGTGGAGGGAGGGTGATTGGTGGGATTACACCTACGGTGTATTTTACCATGGTACATATGAAACTTAGTAAATGTAAAATATAAATGTCTTAACATGATAACTAAGAAAATGCCAGGAAGGCTATGTTGACCAGTGTGATGAAAATGTGTCAAATGGTCTATAAAACCAGTGTATGGTGCCCCATGATCACATTAATATACACAGCTATGATTTAATTAAAAAAGAAGTGATCAAGGAATACAGCAATGTCTCAGAATACAAAATCAATACTCACTAATCAATAGCTTTTATGTATATCAATAACAGACAAGATGAAAAAAAGTCAAGGACTCTATTCCTTTTACAGTAGTGCCAAAGAAGATGCAATATCAGGAAATTTACCGAATAAACGATGTGAATGATCTCTATAAAGAGGATTATGAATCTCTGAGAAAAGAAATAGCT
Source organism: Loris lydekkerianus (assembly GCA_963574355.1). Classification (NCBI taxonomy): domain Eukaryota; kingdom Metazoa; phylum Chordata; class Mammalia; order Primates; family Lorisidae; genus Loris; species Loris lydekkerianus. Next base: position 61,842 of record CAUYPK010038723.1, on the reverse strand, counting down.
GAAGATGTTAACAAAGGGAAAAATATACCATGCTCTGGCTGGGAAGAATCAACATTGTTAAAATGTTCATATTACCCAAAGCAATATTCAAATTTAATGCAATCCCTATCAAACTGCCATACTTTACAGATCTGAAAAAAATAGTACTTCGTTTTATATGGAACCAGAAAAAATCTTGAATAGTCCAAACATTACTCAGAAATGAAAACAAATTATGAATAATCACGCTACCAGACTACAGACTATACTATACTTCTATTTTGATCAAAATAGCGTGGTACTGAAAAAAAAAAAAAAAATAGAGAAGTAGATGTATGGAACAGAATTGAGAAACAAGAGATGAGCTCAGGCACTTATCGTCATTTGATCTTTGATAAGCCTATCAAAAATATAAATTTGGGGAAAAATTTCCTATATAACAAATCATGCTGGAAGAACTGGCTGGAAACTTGTAGAAAACTGAAACTGGACCCACACCTTTTACCATTAACAAAGATTGACTCTCACTGAATAAAAGATTTAAACTTAAGACATGAAACTATAAAGATTCTTGCAGGGGAAACACTTAAAGAAATTGGCCTGGGAGAATACTTTCTGAGGATAATCCTCCAGGAAATTGAGGAAACCCCAAAAATAAATTACTGGGATCTGATCAAACTAAAAATCTTCTGCACATCCAAGAACACAGTAAGTAAGGCAAGCAAACAGCCCTCAGAATGGGAGAAGATATTTGGAGGTTATGTTTATGACAAAGGTTTCATAACCAGAATCCACAGAGAACTCAAACTTATTAATTAGAAAAGAACAAGTAATCTCATTTCAATATGGGCAAGGGACTTGAACAGAAGCTTCTCTGAGGAAGATAGGTGCATGGTCTATAGACACATAAAAAAATGCTCATCATCTTCGATTACCAGAGAAACGCAAATCAAAAGCACTTTGAGATATCTAACTCCAGTAAGAGTGACTCACATAACAAAATCCCAAAACTACAGATGTTGGCATGGATATGGAGAAAAGGGAACACTTCTGCACTCTTGTTGGAATGGAAGCTAATGCATCTCTTTTGTAAAGAAGTATGGAGAATACTCAAGGATCTAAAAGTAAACTTTCCACTTGATCCTGCAATTCCTCTACTAGGAGAATATCAAACAGACCAAAAATCACTTTATAACAAACGTATTTGCCCCAGATTGTTCATTGCAGCTCAATTCATAATAGCCAAGTCATGGAAGAAGCCCAAGTGCCCATCGACCCCTGAATGAATTAATAAATTGTGGTATATGTATAGCATGTAATATTATGGAGCTTTAAAAGAGTATGGAGACTTTAACTCTTTTATATTTATATGGATGAAGCTGGAATTTATCCTACTTAATAAAGTATCTCAAGAGTGGAGAAAAAAGTATGCAATGTATTCAGTACTATTATGAAACCAATTTACAATAACTCACATTTTCAAATGAAGAATAGATCACAACTATGGCCCACTATGAAGGGGGTGATGAGAGGGAAGGATATAGGTCAGATGGAGGAAGAGTGAATGGTGGGATCACACCTATGTTGCAGCTTGTAATGGTACATGTCACATCTATTAATTTTATCGTATAAATGTCTTTTTTTTTTTTTTTTTTTTTTTTGCTGGGGCTGGGTTTGAACCTGCCACCTCCAGTATATGGGGTTGGTGCTGTACTCCTTTGAGCCACAGGTGCCACTCAAGTATAAATATCTTAACATAATAATTAAGTAAATAAGGTGAGGGGTATATTAACCAGTATGATGTAAGGATTCCTAATGTTATATGAAATCAACACATTGTATCTCATAAATGCATTATTTTATAGATGATCTACCTCTTTATGATTTAATTAAAAATAATAAAAAGAATGGGGAAAAAATCTAGTATATCACCACACAAGAGAAAATCTCAATTAAATTCAAGCTTTGGTGAAGGAGTAGGGAGAGGAAGGAGAGAGGAAGAGAGAGGGATATTAATATGCTTTCACCTAAAGGGGACAACATAGCAGTATGCAGCACATGTCCTGGGTGCAGGACACAGTTACAACAGGGACCTTCCCTATCAAATGAACACATTGTAACCTAATCGTTTGTATCCTCATATTAGTCTGAATAAAAGCAATATATAAAATAAATATCAGTGAAAATAAACCTGGCGAACAGGAAAGAGGGGAAGGGTAAATTCATAGCTATTAGATACAGTGCACACTATTTGGTTGAAGAGCATATTTAAGGTATATAATTTTGACTCAATCTGTACAAAGACAAAGTAAGTAAAGAAAACATGTGCATATTCTATTATTGTGAAATAATATATATAAAAAAAGAAAAAACAATGAAGATTGCTAGACAGGCTCCAAATTGGGATAATGTTTATTTAAAAAAGTATAGAGATTCCTCAGATAAAGAAATGCAAGCTTACACTTTAATTTAGTTATCTCACTAGCCATATAAAGGAATGAAATAATATCTTTTTGAGCAACATAGATGGAAGTGGAGATCATTATTCTACATCAAGTATCTTAAGAATAAAAAAAAGTACTTTCTAATATTTGGGAGCTAAACAATGACCACATACATGGGCACAAACAGATGTAAATGTCATTTAAAAATAAGAAGGAGGGAAAGTTTGTTATGAAGTATCCATGTAAGAAAAACATTTGTTTCACCTTAATAATTTTGTGTAGAAAAAAAAGTCAATAAAGTTTAAGAGAAGTCATTTGAAAGCATCCATCCCAATGACAAAAAAAAAAGAAAAATGGAAAAGAATGAAGACTAATGGATTTGTTTAACACCCTCAAGTAAACTAATATGCATGATATAAATGTCTCGAAAGCAGGGTAGATATACCATTAAGCTTATTTGAATAAAGATTGCTGAAAATCATTCAAATATTAGTAATAAAATGTCCATTCATATTCAGGAAATCCTGTTTGCCTCAACTAGAATGAATGCAATTGCATCAAACCAAGACAAATTTTAGCTAAATTACTAAAAGATAATGAGATAATTTTGAAAATATCAAGAGAAAAGTAAATCATCACATACAAACAAATCCGATAAGAGTTCTGACAGTTAAGTTGGTGAATTTATCATTGTGGATGTACATTGCCAGCATTGTACAAACAACTTGGTAAGTTTTTCTAACATTGCTTTACCAGTGTCTCACAGCTATGTTTGCACCAACATGTGGAAGTGTCTTGCTGAGTGGTGGTCATTATTGTTCTTGTGTGGTTTTGTGTGCCATTGCAGGACTACTTCGTTGTAAATACCAGAAAAAGAGTGCCAAAATTTCTTTGAAAGTAGACTAGGCACCAGCATCAATGTACAGCTTCCCTTTGGGAGGACTTCAAAAGTGACCATAGTTCTATTAAGCAATAAAATATGTAGCACTTTTACTAGGATTGTTTCTAACTTAATTGTAAGATGTCATACAATTATAGTGGACTTCCTGGAAGCATGCACAGCAAAAGGGAATGTGCTGATGCACCTAAATTTCTGAAAGAAAAAAATACTTTCAAACCAAAAATACTATATCCAGAAAAATTGTTCTTAATAATAAAGGAGAAATAAAGAATGCATCAGATTAACAAAATCTGAGAGAATTAACCACTAGAACTGCCTTAAAAATGGTAAAGAAGGGCAGCACTTGTAGCTTAAAGGAGTAGGGTGCTGGCTCCATATGCTGGAGTAGTGGGTTCAAACCCAGCCCCAGCCAAAAACTGCAAAAAAAAAAAAAAAAAGTAAAGATAATTCCTTAGATTATAATGAAAGAATGTTGGACAGGAACATCGAAGTATATTAAAGATATAAAAGGGGGAGAGTGAAGCAAGATTGTAGACTAGAGACAGCTTCTTTACAGCCACGTATGGTGATACTAGAGAGAAAGGACTTCAACTGACTCTGGCTGGTGAGCCTTACCCAGAAACATTGCTGTGGGGGCACAGAGAAGCAGCAGGAGACTCCAGGAGGACAAGAAGAGGTCAGAACCATAAAGAATTGGTACAAAGGGTAACCCAGAAGGTGAAGAAGAATGCCCCCAAGAAAAGAAAGCCCTACTAGAGGATGTCATAAAAGAAAATTTCCCAAGTATCACCAAAGATTAGGATACACTGCTTTCAGAGGAATATTGAACCCCAAGTCATCTTAACTTAAAACAGAGCTTCTCTGAGACACATTGCCATGAAACTGTCCAAAGACAAGACTAAAGAGAATGTTCTGAAAGTGGCCAGGAGTGAGCACTAATTGATATACAGGGGAAGACCCATTGGGGTGACAGTGTATTTCTCAAGTGAAACTTTTCAAGCCATATGAGAATGGTCATCTACATTTAACCTTCTTAAATAAAACAAATTTCAGTCAAGAATTTTATATCCTGCTAAACTAAGCTTTAAAATTAATAGAAAAATCAAATCCATTACTGATATAAACACATTGAGGAATTTTGCCACAATACCACCTCTATAGGAAATTCTTAGACCTGTTCACCACACTGACCACCACAATAGACAACCAGCAAACTAAATAGTCCAGTAACTAAAGGACAAAACCTTCCTTTGATAATGATGCAAAAAATAAACCTAAGCAATGAACTTTCACAAAATAAGATGAATAGAACTCCACCACACTTAAAAATTCTCTCAATAAATGTTAATGACTTTAATTCTCCACTGAGGATAAATAGGTTGGCTGATTCAATAAAATAGTACAAACCATTCATATGCTACTAAAAGAAACACATCTAGCCTCGAAGGACAAAGCAAGATTCAGGAAGAAGGGACAGAAAACAATATTTCAGGCAAATGGAAATCAAAAGAAAGAAATAGTGGCAATCATATTTTTAGATACAGGTATATTTAGAGCAACTAAAGTTAAAAATGACAAAAATGGACACTTCAGATTAGTCAAGGGAAAAATACCACAAGAGGACATTTCAATTCTAAATATTTATGCACTCAAATGCTTTCAGATTTATGAAACAGAACTTAATGAAGTCTGAGCAATATTATATCATATAAAACAATAATAGTAGGGGACTTAGCACTCCTCTTACAGAGCTGGACAGATCCTCTCAAAAGAAACTAAACAAATATACAGGGGACCTAAATGTGACCCTAGAACACATACATAGAACACACCATCCAACAGCTAAGGAATGGCTCCGCGGCTGTAGCTCAAGCTGCTAACTTGTCACCCACATACACCAGAGCTGGCAGGTTTGAAGTCAGCCCAGGCCTGCCAAACAAAAATGGCAACTACAACCAAAAAATAGCTGGGTGTTGTGGTGGGCACCTGTAGTCCCAGCTACTTGGGAGTCTGAGTTAAGAGAATTGCTTAAGCTCAGGAGTTGGAGGTTTCTGTGAGCTGTGATGCTAGGGCACTCTACCCAGGGTGACAACTTGAGGCTCTGTCTCAAAAAAAAAAAAAAAAAAAAGGCTAAAGAATATATGTTCCTTTCTTCAGTTCATGGAACATTCTCCAAAAGAGATCATATCCTAGCATATGAATCAAACCTCAACAAAATCAAAAGAATTGAAATTATACATTGTATCTTCTCAGACCACAAGGCAATAAAGGTGGAACTTGCTTCCACAAAAATTTTTATCTACATATAAAAGACATAGAAACTAACAACCTTATGATAATTAACAGTTGGGTAAAGGAAGAGATAAAAGAGGAACTCATTAACTTGATTGAACGTAACAACAATGAAGACACAAGCTACCAAAACCTGTGGGGTACTGCAAAAGCAGAGGTGAGAGAAATTTGTTGCATTAAATGCCTACATCCAAAAACTGGAAAGAGAATCCACCAACAATCTAATGAATCGTCTTAAAAAAAAAAAAAAAAAAAAAAAGAGCAATCCAATCTGAAACAAACCAAAAGTAAAAAAATAACCAAACTTAAATCAGAAATAAATTAAATTGAAAACAAAAGAATCATTGAATAAATTAATGAAAAATAGTTGGTTCCTCAAAAAGATATATAAAATTAATAAACTCTTGGCAAGATTAACTGGAAATAGAAAAGTGATATATTTAATAGCATCAATCAGAAAGGAAAAGGGGAAATAACAATTGATACCACAGAGATACAAGAGATTATTTCTGACTACTACCAAAAACTCTATGTCCAGAAATTTGACAATGCAGAGGAAATGTATGAATTCCATCTCCCTAGACTTAAAAGGAAGAAATAGGTCTTCTGAACTGATCAATACCAAGCACTGAGATTGAAGATACAATAAAAAGCTTCCAAAAAAAAACAACAACAAAAGCCTGAGACCAAATGGCTTTACACCAGAATTCTATCATACCTTCAAAGATGAGCTTGTACCTATACTGACTAACATATTCTAAAACACTGATAAGGAAGGATCCTACCTCAACACATTCTATGAAGGGAACAACAGGCTTATTCCAAAACCAAGAAAGGACCCAACTTAAAAGGAAAACGACAGACGAATTTCACTAATGAATATGAATGGAAAAATACTCAACAAAATTTTAGCTAATGAATTGCAGCTACACATTAAAAAAATTATACATCATGATCAAGTAGGCTTCCTCTGAGGGATGCAAGACTGATTTAACATACAAAAATTTATAAATGTAATACACCATATCAATAGATGCAAAAACAAAGAACATGTTATCCTCTCAATAGAAGCAAAAAAGTTAGTAGACAAAATTCAGCATCCTTTTTCTAACATGAACAATTACGAATAGAGGCATATGTGTTACATCTCTTAAGCTAGTTGAAGCCATCTATGACAAACTTATAGCTAACATCATACCAAAGGAGTAAAAACTGAAAGTTTTTCCATGTAGAAAAGGAACCAGACAGGCATGTCCCTATCACCACTATTATTCAACATTGTGCTGGAAGGTCTATCCCATGCAATCAGGAAAGAGCAGGATATAAAGGACATCCAAATGGGGACAGAGGAGGTCACACACTCACTCTTTGCTAATGATATGATCTTGTACTTAGAAAACCTAAGAAATTCAACCCCAAAACTCCTGGAAGGGATCAAGAAATACATTAATGTCTCCGGGTATAAAATCAATGTCCACACATCAGTAACCTTTTCATAATGCCAATAGCAGCCAACTTAAGAAACTATTCAAGGACACAATTCTCTTCATAGTAGCTTTGAAGAACATGAAACACTTAGAAATATACTTCACAAAAGAGGTGAAGGATAAAGACATTTATGAAACCTTAAGAAAATACCAGAATATATTAACAAATGAAAAAGCCTATCATTATCTTGGCTGGGAAGAATCAACAGTGTTAAAAATGTCTATTTTACCCAAAGAAATCTACAGGTTTGATGCAATCACCATTAAAACACCAACATCATACTTTGAAGAACTGGAAAAAATAGTACTCCATTTTGTATGGAACCAGGAAAAAAACCTGTATATCCAAGGCTTTACTTAGTAATAAAAACAGAACTGGAGGCATAACTCTAATAGACTTGAGGCTTTATTATAGGTCCACAGTAATCAAAACAACATGGTAATGGTAAAAACAAAAAAAAAAAAAAAATAGACACATAGATATACATAACAGAATAGAAAACAAGAAATAAAACAGGTCTCCATTTCCCATCTGATCTTTGATACACCAAACAAAAGAGTACAGTGGGGGGGAAGTTATCCTTATTCAACAAATGGTGTTTTCAGAACTGGATAACCACATGTAAAAGATTGAAACTGGACTCATACCTTTCACAACTTACAAAAATTAAGTCAAGATGTATAAAAGATTCAAATTTAAGGCTAGAAATGATAAATATCTTAGAAGAAAGTGTGGGAAAAATTTTGAGAATGTTGGATTTGGGATAGATTTTATAACAGAGTTCAGCAGCAATCACAAAAACAAAAATAAACAAATGGGATGTAACTAAGCTGAAAAGCTTCTGCACAGCTAAGGACACAACAAATAAAGCAGAAAGAAAGCTTTCAGAATGGGAAAAGATACTTGCACTGTATGAATCTGACCAAGAGTTGATAAGTAGAATTTACAGAGAACTTAAGTTAATCAACAGAAAAACAGCTAAAATTCTCTTATACCACTGGGCAGGAGATATGAACAGAACCTTCTTTGATGAAAACAGGCAAATGACCAATAAATACTTGAAAAAATGTTCATCATTTCTAATAATCATAGACATGAAAATCAAAACCATCCTGAGATAACCTAACCCAAATAAGAATAGCCCACATCACAAAATATCAAAGCTGGAGATGCTGGTTTGGTATAGAGAGAAGAGAACACTTTTACACTGTTGTTGGGACTGCAAACTAATACAATCTTTTGGAGGGAAGTATGGAGAAGTCTCAAAAATCTCAAATTACATCTCCCATTTGATCCTGCAATCCAATTAATAGGCTTCTAACCAAAAGAAAAAAAAAATCATTTTGTCATAAGGACATTAGCACTATATTTTTTATCACAGCTCAATTTACAATCACCAAAATGTGGAAACAACCTAAATGCCAACCAGCCGAGGACTGGAGTAACAATCTGTGATATATGTATCATGGAATACTATTGAGCCATTTAAAAAGACAGAAAATTTACATGTTTTTGTATTAACCTGAATCGAGTTGGGACACATTCTTCTCAGAAAAGTATCACATAAATAGAGAAACAAGAATCTAACATAATCATTCTCATATGAAGCCAGTAGATTAATACACATCCATATAAGAGAAAACCTCAAATCAATTTAAGATTGGTGGTGGGGGAACAAGGGAGCAGGAAGAGGGGAGGAGAAAGTGGAATGGTTGTGCTCCCACTTAATGGGAACTATGTTTACATGTATAGCACACCATTACAAGAGGGACTTTACCTAAAAAATGCAAACATCGTAACCTAATTCTTTGTACCCTCAATTAACATGAAACCATCAAACTAAAGAAAGGTATAAAGATTATGGTTAATATAAATACACAGAAAAATGCACAATACTGTAATATTATAGGAATGGTACATATATTACTGTTCTTTCTGGTGTAAAAATTAAAATATGAGAGTATAAAAACTATTCTTATGAAATATGTTAAAAGATAAAAAATAAAAAGATGTAATTGGTGACATCCACAACAATTGATGTGTGGGGATAGAGAAGCAAAAGTGCACAAATTTTTTGTTAGCAAGTTTGTATCAATTTAAAATAGATTTTCTTAACTATGTTTATTTTAAACCATACAGAAACTACAATTTTTTACCTATAGAAGATGCAAAAAAGAAAGCAACAGAAGATTCAAATTAGGTCACTGCAAAAATAAATAAATAAATAAACAAAATCCCATGAAAAATAGTAAGAGAAAATGAATGAGGGGGAAGCTGTACAACAGACAAAACAATTTACAAAATGTCATAGTATATCTTTATCAGTAATTCCTTTAATTATAAATACATTTTCAATAAATAGATATGAGTAGCTGAATGGAATAACAGAAAAGCAAGATGTAACTGAATAATGTGTACAAGAGACTTACATTAGGTTTAAGAATACATATAAACTTGGTGGTGCCTGTGGCTCAGGGAGAAGGGTTCCAGTCTCATATACTGAGGGTGGCAGGTTCGAACACAGCCCCGGCCAAAAAAACAAAAAAACAAAAAAAAAAAAGAAAAAAAGAATACACATAAACTGAAAGCTAAAAGATTGAAAATCACATTCTAAGTGAAAGTTTACCAAAGTTATCCAGAGTTGCCAAATTTATATTGGACAAAGTAAACTTCAACTCAAAAACTTCCACAAAGAGCAAAGAAAGACCTTATATGATTATAAAATGATCAATTTACAGGAAAGTGTAATGGTTAAATATATGTGTTCTTCTAACATCAGACTATTCAACTGTATGAAATAAATTTTGAGAAAGCTAAAGTAAGAGACAGTGATATTTTTGTAGTATGATATTTCAACATACTACTTTAATAATGGACCAAATATTCAGAAAAAAGGTTATATAAAAAAATCCAGAAATTGGCTCAGTGCCTGTAGCTCAGTAGCTAGGGTGCTGACCACATACACAGCTGGGTCCTATAAACAACAATGACAAATACAACAAAAAATAGCCGGGTATTGTGGCGGGCACCTGTAGTCCCAGCTACTTGGGAGTCTGAGGCAAGAGAATCACTTAAGCTGAAGAGTTTGTGGTTGCTGTGAGCTTTGATACCAAGAGTGCTGTGAGCACTCTACTGAGGGTGACATAGTGAGACTCTGTCCCTCTCCCAAAATAATCTAGAAATTGAAGATAACTGTAACAAAATGGGTATAAAAGACATATTGTCTTAATCCGTTTTGTGTTGCCATAAGAGAATAATGGGTATATTATTTAAAACTTAGATATATTTCTTATAGTTCTGAGGCCTGAGAAGGGTCTGCATCTGAAGAAGGCCTTCTTGTGTTGTAACATTGTTGTAGACATAACATGATGAGATAGAGAAAAAGACTGAAATTACAGACTCAATCCAGAATTTGAATTATGATCAGAATTAATGCATACATAAATTCATTACTCTCATAACCTGAACATCTCTTTAGGTTCCAACTCTCAATGTTGTTGCATTGGGAATTAAGTTTGATCTGATGCTTTTTTGAAAATTCATTCAAATAATTACATGTATACAGAACATTTCACCCCAAAGCAGAAGAATAAACATTCCTGTCAAGTGCACACGAGATATTATTAATTATAGACTGCATGTTAAATCAGAAGACAAGTGTAACACGATCAATAATGTTGAAATAATGTTAAATATCTATTCCAACAACAAAGAATTGAAGCTAAAATCAATAGCAGTGAAAAATGTACAAATATGTAAAAATTAAGAAACACAATTTTAGGGAACCAATGAGTGAAAGTAGAAATAAGAACACAAAATACAAATGCAGCAAAAGCAGTTGTAAAAGTGATTTAATTGTAGTAAAAGCCAATAGTAAAAAGCAGAAAGACCTGAAACAAACAACCTAAGTTTACACTTCAAGGAACTAGAAAAACAAAAACAAATTAAACCAAAAGTAGAGAAGAAATAATGAAGTTCAGACTAAAAAAATAAAAAATAAAAAATAGAAAAACAATAGAATAGTTAAACAAAACTAAGGTGTTTTGGATTCATAAAATTCACAATCTTTTAGCTATATTAAGAATGAAATAAAACTCAAACAAATAAAATCATTCTTGAAAAAGGATATATTGCAAATGATACTACAAAAATAAAGAGATTGATAAATACTATGAAAAGTAACATGTCAATGAAGTAGAGAACTTAGAAGAAATGCACAAGTTTCTAGAACCTTCAACCTACTAAGACTGAATTATGAAGAAATGAAAATCGTAATACACCTCCTTAAAGTATAGTGAGGACATTAAGGTAACTAGTGGGGACATTAAATCACTAACTAAAAACATTTCAACAAATAAAAGTCCAAGACAAGATGGCATTATTGGAGACTTCTGCTGAAAATTTTAAAAAGAATTTAAAGCCATTATTTCTCCAACTCATACAAACAAAATGAAGAGGAGAAAACGTTTTATATTTTATGGAGTGAGCAGTACCCTAACAACAAAGACAAACAAAACCACTAAAGGAAAAATATTTTGCAACCATGTCTTTGAAAAATACAGACACAAACATCCTGTATAAAACACTACCAAAATGAATTGAACAGCATATTACAAGGATCATACACCATGACCAGGTGGGATTCATCATTAGCATTGGAAGATAACAAAACATCCACAGTACAATTGATCTACTGATTCAGTGCAATCCCTGTCAAAATAACAGCAGCACTTTTGAACAAATAGATTTAAAAAATCTTAAAATTCATATAGAACCACAAAGGAACTAGAATAATTAAAGAAATCTCTTTTTTTATTCCAATGAAAGAAATCTTAACAAGAACAAAACTGTAGTCTCACACTTCCTGATTTCAGAATACTTTTATTGCTATAATAAAAACAGTATATTTTATTATGAAGACAGACACATAGACTTATGAAACAAAATAGAGAACCCAGAATTGAATTTAAACATGTGAAACAATATTTGACAAGGGTACCAAAACTCCACTAAAAATAAATATTTATTCTTTAAAGAAAGGGTGGTGAAAACAGGATATCCATATGCAAAAAAAATTAGATCTATATTATGCACAATACACAATAATAAATTCAAAATAGATTAAAGATTCAAACATAGGACTTGAAACTCTTAAAAGAAAATACATCTGATAACTTTATAACATTGGTTTTGGCAATGATTTTGGATTTATACCAAAAGTATAGGTAATGAAAGCAAAAATAGAGAAGTGAACTAAAAACTTCTGCACAGCAAAGGAAGCAATCTACAGAGTAAAGAAGTAACCTACAGAATCAGATAAAATATTTCGAAGTATCTATTTGACAAGGGGTTAACATCCAAAATATGTAAGAAGTTCGTATAACTCAATAGCAAAAACAAACAAAAAACACAAGTTACTCAATTAAAAATTCTCTCCAAAGAAATGTAAAAATGGTCAATAGGTCTATGAAAAGATGCTCAACATGGCTAATCATCATAGAAATGAAAATCAAAAGCACAATGAGCTATTATCTCACATCTTTTAAGATGGCTATTGTGGGCAGTAGATAGGTTGACTTCCCCAAGATGCCCTAACTCAATCCTGGGGTATCCAGGGGAAAGTGTGCAGATGTGCTATCCCTGGGGGCTCATCAAAACCACAAAAGATGAAAAGACCCTGGAGGCACCCAGACAGAAGTGACTACCCCTACGTGCATAGAGTCAACAGGTGGGAGGGGCTAAATTATTTGAACTTCTGATATGTAGTTAGAATAGGAAACCTGGCTTATTTCCCTTGTGGAGACAAACCTAGTGTTCCCTACCCATTTCTAAATAACCATCAACCATGTATTAGCAATCCTCTACCTTTTACTCAACCTCTCTCTATATCCAGTCTTCCTGGGAACTTGAGATTCTTTCAGCCCTATATTTTGGTATTTTTTACATTTTACATAAGCACTTTTGTTAGAAGTCAGTAAAAGCCTTTTGAAAAAGTCAGAGAGGGGCTGAATTTTCTTTATTTTACTGCTTGGCATGAGATAATGGAAACCTTCTCCAGGTATTCTCAGATTTTATGTTTTAAACTGGGATAAGTTATTTTTCCTCAGTATCTTTCCCAGTCAACTCTCAAATAAAGGTGGGTTCAAGCACAATGACCCCAACAAGCCATTGCCATAGAAACAGAAAATAACAAATGTTGATAAAGATGTGGAAAAAATGAAATCCTTGTGAACAAATGGCAAGAATGTAAAATAATTCAGCTGCTATGAACAAAGAAAGTATTGAGTTTCCTCAAAATATAAAAATAGAACTACTGGAAGATCCTGAAATCCCCCTTCTGATAATTGATCAAAGGATTTGCAAACATATATTTAAGACATTCATGTTCAGTTGCAATATTATTTATAGCATAAGAGTATAAACAGACAAAATGACGATCAGTGGGTGAATGGATAAATAAAATATCATATATATAAATGAATATTACTATATTATTATTATTATTTATTTTGCAGTTTTTTGCCGGGGCTGGGTTTGAACCCACCATCTGAAGCATATGGGGCCAGAGCCATACTCTGCTGAGCTACAGGTACCACCCATATATTATTATTATTTTATTTCAGGTTAGTATGGGGGTACAAATAGCCAGGTCACAATATTTGAATTTGTTAGGAAGAATTCCTCATGTATTTGTGTCCTTCATCCAAAATGTGTGCCACACACACCCTAGGTTGCACCCATTAAGTTACAGTACACCAAACCCCCCACTTTCCTCACTCTCTCATTCACCCTACCCCCAATTGAATTGAAATGAGTTTTTCCAATATGTGGGCATGAATTAGATCATCTACTGGCTTTGTATTAGTATTGAGTACATTTCATATTTGTTTTCCCATTTTTGTGATACTTTACTGAGAAGACTGTTTCAACTCTATTCAGGTTAATGCAAAAGATGTAAAGTCACCATCTTTTTATGGCTGCATAGTATTCCATGGCATAAATATACCCCTGTTTAGTAACTAATTACTGAGTTTATGGGAATTTAGGTTGTTTCTGCATCTTGGTGATTATAAATTGAGCTGTGATAAACAATCTAGTGCAAATGTCCTTATGATATTATAAAAGGGTTATTTTCTTCTGGGTAGATTTCTAGTAGTGGGATTGTGGGGTCAAATGGGAGGTCTAATTTGAGTTCTTTGAGGATTCTCTGTATTTCTTTCCAAAAATGCTATATTAGATTGTAGTTCTAGTGTAAAATTGTTCCCCTGTCTCCTCATCCATGCCAGCATCTGTGACTTTAGAGCTTCGTGATGTGTGTAATCTTACTGAGGTTAGGTGATATCTCAGGGTGGTTTTGATTTGCATTTTTCTGATGACGTTTTTTAGCCATTCACCTGTCATCCTCTGTGAAGGTTCTTTTCGTGTCTCTTGTCTAGTGATAGATGGGATTTTGAGCTCTTTTTGTTGATTGAGTTCTCCATACATCCTGGTTATCAACTCTTTGTCAGATTCATAACATGCAAATATCTTTATCCATTCTGAAGGTTGTCTATTTCCTTTAATTGTTCTCTCCTTAGCTGTGCAGAACATTTTAAAATTAAGTCTTATTTGTTTATTTGTGTTGTTTTTGCAATTGCCCTAGAAGTCTTCTTAATAAAATCTTTCTCCATGCCAACAACCCCCAAGGGTTTTTATCACACATTCTTTGAGGAATTTTATCATTTAAATCCTTAGATTTAAATCTTTTATCATCTTGAATCAATTTTTGTAAGTGGTTAAAACTTCAGAACCCATTTTAGTATTTTACATATGGTTATCCAGTTCTAGCACCACTTTTACAGAATAGGGATTTTTTTTTGCCCTCATTGTAGGCTTTTGTTTTGGTTTATCAAAGATCAGATGGCCACGAGATACTGGTTTCATTTCTTCATTTTCTACTCAGTTCCAAATTGTTATATCTCTATTTTTATGCCAGTATCATGCTATTTGTATCACTGTGGACTTGTGATATAGCCTAAAGTTTGTGGAGATAATGATGCTGGTGTTTTCTTATTACTAAAATTTGCCTTGGCTACACGATTTTTTTCTCATTCCATACAAAATGAAGAACTATTTTTTACAGTTCTTTAAACTATGGTGTTGGTATTTTAATAGGGAGTGAATTAAATTAGATTGCTTTGGAAAGTATAGACATTTTAATAGTGTTGATTCTTCCCAGAAAGGATCACGGTATGCACTTCCTTCTGTTAATATCTTCTGCTATTTCTTTTCTTAGTGTTTCTTAATTCTCTTTGTAGAAGTCCTTTACTTCTATTTTTAGGTATGTTGCTAGGCATTTTATTTCTTTGCAGCTACTCTGAAGGCAATTGTGTCTTTTTTCTTTTTTTTTTTTCAAGCAGGGAGAATTTATTTATCTTTTCACATTTCTTTTCATATTATACCTTTCTTGAATACTATGTCCAGTTTCATGAAAGCAGAATAGTAATGCTTTCCTCAGATATCAATATATGTTTGCCTTATGGGAGTAGGGGTGCAAATTTTTCACTGAATGCTTTTAGTAGGTCTAGAAATTTCATTCTATTTCTAGTTACCAAAGAATTTAATCATGAGGGTAATGGAATTGTCAAATTCTCTTCTGTTTCTAGACAAGAGATCTCTTTGTTGTTATGATTTTGAGTTACTGGATTGAATTTCTTGTTCATATGATAAACCCACATTATATTAGTGGGGTAAGAACTTTTTCTGTAAGAGGTCAAAGTGGAGGACGAGAGTGTAATGAACTCATTCAATGAGCTCTGACCCATGTCTTTGAAGAAGAAATCTATACGTGGGTGAGGAAATACAACTTTTTCCTTAATGATATTGATGATAAGAGATGTATGAGAGGTTGAGTAGGGGCACTGCCCTAGTCCAAGTGATCCACATTTGTCTCATCTTTGTTTCTTTCACTGTTGCCTTGTTCCCAAATGACAACACATTTCTAATCTCTACAGAAAAAGTCTAATCATTTTCCTGTCAGAGATCTGGCTTCTGCAGATGGTATAGAAACTTGAACTTGAGAGAAATTAGACATAATTCAGAGGGGCAAGATAAAATTTGGAGCATGGTGATATGTAAAGAATTATTTTTCTTTTTTTTAATTTATGTATTTTTATTGTTAAATCATAGCTGTGTACATTAGTGCAATCAAGGGGTACAATGTGCTGCTTTCATATACAATCTGAAGTATTCTCATCACTCTGTTCAGTGTAGCCTTCTTGGCATTTTCTTAGTTACTGTATGCAAGCATTTGTATTCTGCATTTAGTAAGTTTTGCCTGTACCCATTCTAAGATGCACCATAGATGTGGCCCCACCCATTACCCTATAATAGATTCTTGAACAAAACTAATGGCATATGGGCCCCAGGGTACTTAAGAGTATTTCCAATACTAGAAATAAAGCTTTGACTAAGATAGCTATATCGGCTTTGAGTTAATTTTTCATTTTAAATAATCATCTCAGACATATTTACTTAATAAAAAACACAAAATCCATACTTTAAAAAAAAAGAATGGACAAGTTAGAAAATAAGTATTTACTCAGCAGGCAGACTTGTTATACTTTTGCTTCAAATGTTTTAAGAAGACCCAATCCCCAAACAACATTTCTTCTGTGTAGGAAAATGCAGTGTCTGTTGTGTTATTTGTGAACAAATAAACCCCTTTGTTCTACTCTGTCCTTTTTCATGTGTAATTGCATATTTGTCCTTAATAATCAGAAGTTTGAATACTTTCTTTTGTTCCAAAATTGTAATTTAGATTGTTTGTAGCTTCCCTGATCACTGTGAAGGTCACTACCTCTTTAATTATCATTTTCCCTTTGCCCAGTTGTCAAGAAATAACATTATTTGGTGTAGCATCAAAATTCCACCAGGAGTTGATAAAATCAGTTGAATTTATGTAATTATGCATGGCTTGTTTAACAGTGTCCACTTTTCTCCTAAATTATTTGTGAAATATTTTTCTACTTTTATGAGCCATCAATGATATGTCTTATAAAGTGAAGTACCATCTGTCTTTCCAAAACAAATCAAAGGAGGAAGAGTGCCTCTAGTAATAGAACATTGTAAAGTTACAGTACTATAAACATAAAGGACTTTATACAGCCAAAAGATTTACTCTTCAAGTTCATCACACTGAGAGTTTGTATTTATACGACAAGGCTACCATTGCTCAAAACAGTTCAAAAACTAGTACGTGAAAATGTATTCGGACCTACTTTGTAAGTGACATAAGCAAAAGTTATCCTGAATTCACACTTTGTTTAATGTCCTGTAGAGATCACCTCTAGATGATATGTGGCCCCTTCAAAAGAATCAATTATGCTGGAGAAAATATCTTTGGTTTTAGGATGATAAAGCCTAAATCACAGTGAGAGAGATACTGACTCTCCATCAGATGATGGGTGGAATATACCCCAAGGTGAACAAGGAGAGAGATGATTTTAGTAAGGCAATTGGCAAACTTGATTGACCAAGACCTCTGTATCCAACAAATAAATACACATTTCTTTTAGGCAAACATAAAACGTAAACAAATATTGACTATTTGCATAGTAAAAAAAGAAGTTTTAAGAACTTATTAAGGTTGATTTGGTGCAGAAAACGTTTTCTCACTATAATGCAATTAAATTAGAAGTCAACATAGCTACCCAGAAGACAGTGTATCCTGGTTTCTAGACTGGATGACTATTTGTCATTATTAATACAGTCCCATGCTACATAACAACATTTGAGTCAATGATGGACACATACAACAGTGGTCCTGGACAGTTATATCTGTCAAGGCTCCTGTCACCTCGTGACATTGTAGTAATGTGGTTATGCTGTTGCAGTGCAACATGTTAGATGTTGTTATAAACAAACCTACTGCACTAACAGTCACAAAGTATGGCACATAAAACTGTGCACAGTACATTACACTCGATAATGATAACTGATGACTATGTTACTGCTTTGTGTATGACTATACTTTTACTGTCATTTTAGACTGTCCTCTTCTGTTTATTAAAAAGAAAGTTAACTGTAAAACAGCCTCAGGCAGGTCCTTCAGAAAGTTTCAGAAGAAGTTATTGTTATCCTAAGGGATCACAGCTCCATGTGTGTCACCCTGTGACAGTCACAGGACACTAACACAAGCTCCTTGGATGAAATTTAGTTCTATGTACTTTTTTTTCTTGCTCTACTAGATTATTTATGCACATCATGAGGTCACAGTATTTATCCTACCCACGTGTGGCCAAAAGCCACATAAAGTTGAGTCTGTGTTCCTGCCCTAGGGTAAAGTGCAGTTTGCACCTTTTTAATCAGACTAGATCCTTGATTCAGAAGGTCCTTTCCATTTCACACACTGGATTCCTAAACTCTAAGTGAGGTCAGGATACACTATTCGGTTGTACCATAAATAGGATTTCAGTCAACGTCCTATTATTTTTGAAGACCCAGCTTCTGAACTGCACTGTTCTTAGGGAACAGTTCTTTAGTGTCTGAATTGCAAGACTTGCTTTTGGAGGCCCTTTGAGACCCAAGAAGAGTGGGAGTTGTACCCCTCCCAAATTCATATGTAGACATCATAACCCCTGGCACCTCAGACTGTGACCTTATTTGGAATAGAATTGTTGAGGTCCTTATGGTAAGTCTTCATCCTATATGATGAATGTCCCTATAAAAAAGGAAAATTTGGACACAGAGACGGTCACACAGGCAGAACACGATATGTAAATGAAGACAGAGTTGGGTGATGCTTCCACAAGCCAAACCTTTACCAAAGCTTGCCCCAAGCAAGCAAAAGCTAGGAGGAAGGCCTGGGGCCAATTCTTCCTCATGGCTACCACTGTCCACACTGTCCCAGGACTTCTAGCCCATAGAACCGTGAGACAACAAAATTATGTGGTTTCAGCCACTCAGTTTAAGCCATGACAGGCGCAGGAAACTAATTTGGTTTGGCTGTCCCGATTTTTTTGCTTGGGAATTGTTCATGAGCACCAAGATGGGTCATGGCAATGGAAAGAGAAATGCTCCATTTAAATTACATCTCAGCTGATTTCATCCTAAGTGATTTTGGAATTAACTATATTAGTAGCATTACATATTGCATATATAATAACAAACTGAGTACATCATTATTTTACACACACATCATTGGTGAGCAAACTTCCATCAACTTCTGTTTAAACAGCTCTTTTGGAAGGGCAAACTATTTCATAAATAATACACTCCCTGACTCCTTGATTGGATTGGAACAGACGTAATAGAAAACAAATTTAGCATTGCTTCTATTTGGAAAATATTTTAGTGGGCCAATTTAGGAAAAAAAAAAAAAAAAAAAAGATATTTGTTTAAATCAACAGATGGTGTCATATTGTGAACAGGTGACATATGAAAATGGGTTGTGTGTAGTCCAAAAATAATTATTATTTGGGATTAATTCAGTTTGGAATTCAATAAATTTTAGTAACATTCCTTTGTGGAGTCAAGTCCCTGATTATAACAATGTTCTAGCTGTCAGTTAATTATAATGAACTGTTTCATCTATATCTAAGCCATGGACATTGAGGCAGGAGGCTGTACCTTCTGTGAACTTTGAAATTTAGTTCCACAAAGCAGCGGTATTTCTAGAGGCAAATAGAGGAAAAAGTATAAAAATCGCTACATATGTAGCTCATAAATGTTTAGATCTAGATAATGACATGTAATTTCTACTTCTGTTTGCCATTTAAAATCAAATCTCTAGGTATCTTTAATCTAGCTCTTTGGAATGTTAAATGTTTTACTTGAAATGCACATTTAGTTTACAAGCAGCAATTTAGTGTTCTGTTTGCACAATGCATTGATATTAAATAAAGCACTGGAAAGAAGTAATTCATTACAATGTTTTTTTTCCTTTGTACAAACCCCTGTGTGCAACTCAAGTCCTTTTGCTTGCTGGATATCAAAAAAGATTAGAAGCAGCATGATTTTAGATCAAAGAATAGGATCTGACTCCCCCAGGGTTTTAAAATATTTCAATTTTTTTTCTCATTAAAGAAAAGCAACTCAACAGAATTCTAAATAAAATTAAATTTCAAGAAAGTAATGTAGAATAATGAATACTTCAAGGTAGTATGTATTCACATTTTTTTCCCATTGTATTGAAAGAACAATTCAACTTATTTGCTGAAGAATGGTACAAATATACTGAAATTTTGCATGAAAGTACAATCATCAATTATTTTATTATATATCATATTTAAACTCAAACGACTTTTTATTGCATATAGTTGGATCTAAGAATATTTGGGGCTTATTTTTATTATTATTACAATGAAAGGTAGTGGATTATTTATTTAAAGTTAGACTTAGTATTTGAAAATGTTGTTTGTCACTCTATGTTATAGGTCTGGCATTCTCAAGCTAAAAGAGAGGTGCAGAGGTAGGAAAAGTGTTTGCAAGGTTCTGTTGCTGATGGGTGAATTTCTCATAGGAAGGGAAAAACTTCCAGTGACTATATTAAGAATGATTGCACTGGTATTTATAAATTCTCTGTCTTTCGCATTTTTAAAAGCACAGATGTTGTTCTTATGTTCTATATGTTGTTCTTTAAATCAATGGAGAATAGTTTAATAAGTAGTGTTGGCATTATTTCATAACAATTTAGAAAAGACTGCATACTCATATCACACACCATACACAAAAAGAAGTTACAGACGAAAGAAAGAACTACATCTAAAGTATTTAAATGTACAGAAGAAAATATTTTCTAAAGTGTGTTTTTATACCACTAGAATATGAAAGTCATTTTTAATATACTAATATCAAAGCCATAAAGGAAATGATTCAAAGTATTGACTGCCTAAAAACATACAACATTACTATATCAGAAAAGATAAAAGATAGATATAAAAACTGGGGAAAAATATTTATGCCAAGATAAATGTATCAGAAACAATAGCATGCATACTTTTCATTTTATTATTTTTTGTTGAGACAAGATCTTGCTATGCTGCCCAGGCTTGTCTGGAAGTCCTAGGCTCAGATAATCCTCTTGTCTCAGCCTCCCTGAGACGGTAGCTGAGATGGTAGGCATGAGCTGCCATGCCCAGCTCAGCATGTATACTTAAAAAAAACAAAAAACCTTTTTATCAAAGCAAATATCCCTTTAACAGGTATTCAGTAAGCATCTGATATGTCTGAGGTCATAGACTATTCACAAGATATAGATTAGACTCAAATGGGGTCCTCAAAGAGCTCCAGATCTATAGTTTTATTTCCATTGTTAAAATGTTGATGTCAGTAAATGGTTATTTTAAAATTATAAAGCTATATCCCGCTTTAACATTTATAAATACAGCAAGCATTATCTAACATTAATACCATAACTCCTTAACATTTATTGACTTTAGAATAATTAAATTTGGTGGCTCGCAATATTCATGATATAAGAGTGACAGACTGCTAAGCCTTAACTGATTTTTTTTTTTTTTTTTGCAGACACATGTGTATTTTGTATAAGAAGATGACTCTTTAGGCCTAACCTAATCCTTCCAATATAATTGAAAAGAAGATATCCAATTTTGCATGGCTTGTCATTGAGCTAAAGTTCCCTCCCTGTGTATGTGGAACAAACAGAGAAGATAATTAGAATTCCACTTGTCTTGAAATGTCAAGAAGGGCAGGTATGCTCTGACCTCGGCTTTAAATTTAAGCAAATATATGGGAGGATTTAAGGCTTCTCAACATGTTTGTCAAGGAATTTCCCCCAAGCACTAATATCTGAACAGCTTGAAAAAATATGCAAGGAAAGCCTTCTTCTCTCTTCCCATGAAGTTATGCTTAGCATGCTAACTGCAACGCTAGAACTTAGTTTCCGAATGGCAAAAGAACATTTGCCCATTCTTTGTATGTTTGTGCTAAAATAACAGTCTTGTGATTCTTCTTATTCTCTGTAGTCAACATTTCCCGAGTGACCACAGTGGGGTAAGGCTTGCTTCTAAAGAATTTTAAAATGTGTTCTTAGCAAAGCTCTAAAGACTTAAGGCTTTACCTTGCTGTCAGCAGTTTCATTTTATCTAAGAGGTGAAAAGCATAAAACTCACAATTATTTTAGGTCTCCATTAAGATATAGACCATTCTGTGGTGACCGGTTGCTGGTGACCTATATTGATAATAGGAAATAGCACAACTTACTGTAAAGGTACTAAGTATTATCTGTCATAATATGCATTTTACGCACTTCTCTGTGATATAGGTAACTGCAGATGAGGAAACTAAGACTCAGAAAGTTTGAGAAACTCGCTAAGGTCACACAGCTAATAAGTAACAGCTATATTCAAAACCAAGACAGCCTGACCCCAAAACCCTACTATTAACCCATGACCTTGTCTCCTATCAAAATTCCTGCAGTAAACAGAAACAATTTAACATTTGTTCCTTTACCCCCTCAGTGTGCTAGGCCCTAGTCTGGTGTAGGCATAGGGTGGTGAAGAGGCCAGGCTTGGTTCCTGTCCTCATGGGCCTCCATTCGATTGACACAGATAAATTTCTCAATGCTTCATTTAGCTGTGATTAAAAACAAGGAAAAATAATTTTTTTAAGGAAAATAGAGAGTCATGGAAATTTCGACTTTATGTCAGGGCCAAGGAAGGCCTCCCTGAAGATGTGTTAGCTGGAAGGAAACCTGTGATGAAGTGGGAGAGGAGGAAGTGGGGCAGAGGTCTGGGGGAAAGGATCCACACGTGCCAAGACCGTGAGCTGGGAACATGTTTGTGTTTGAGGATCACAAAGACCAGTGGACACCTGGAGGTCACTCTCCCTGGGGCCCTGTCCAAGTGGTATAGGGGGGCACAGGGCTCTGCCTGGTGATGTTCAGTCCTTCCCCTGACGTTGCAGAGGAGCTGGGCCTTTAGTATGCACCTACGTATTCCCACAGCTTCCCAGAGTCCTGTGGGAAATAGCCTTCTAGGGTACCCAAGCTAGGCTGAAATTCATCTTACATGCTTAAGAAAAATTGGCTTTAATCTGTTGTTTACTGTATTAAGAGATGACTATTTTGTTTTGCAAAAGTAAAATAAAATAAAATAAGCCTGGTGCAGCTAAAGCAGGTAGATGAAGGAAAGTGTGAGGGGAAATGAGCACAGAGCCTGCTTGGGAGGCTGAGGCAACAGGATTGCTCAAGCCCAGGAGTTGGAGGGTGCTGTGATCTGTACACCATGGCATTCTCTGTCTCAAAAGAGAGAGAGAGAGAGAGAGAGAGAGAGAGAGAGAGAGAGAGAGAGGACAAGGGAGAGAGGGGGAGAGGGAAGAGGTGAGAGAGAGAGAGAAAAAAAGGAAAGGAAAGGAAGAAAGAAAAGAAAGAGAAAGAAAGAAAAGGAAGGAAGGAAGGGAAGGAAGGAAGGACGGAAGAGGAAAGGAAAGGAAGGAAAGAGAGAAAGAGAAAGAAAGAAAGAAAGAAAGAAAGAAAGAAAGAAAGAAAGAAAGAAAGAAAGAAAGAAAGAAAGAAAGAAAGAAAGAAAGAAAGAAAGAAAAGAAGGAAGGAGGGAGGGAGGGAGGAAGGGAAGGAAGGAAGGAAGGAAGGAAGGAGGGAGGGAGGGAGGGAGGGAAGGAGGGAGGGAAAGAGAGCACAGCCAGGGCCATGGCAAAGGTGTAGGAGTTTCTTTTTTAACATCTGGGATAGGAAACTCATGAAGGGTTGGCTTGGGGAAGGTGACCCTGGCTGTGTGGAGCAGGGGCTGTAGAGGAGGAAAAAGGGTAAACAGGCAAGAAAGAGGTAAGCGGATGTCGTGCTGAGACAGATGTGCTGGCTGAAACGGGATGGCAGCCATGGTGATGAGTGATGATTTGGGGTCTATTTGGAGAATTCAGGTGGCTTATTATCTAGTTGGTAACAGGAACAACACTCCTAACAGAAGACTGGAACAGTGCAGATGTCCCTGTAAGAGCTTCATCATTGGCTGTAATTTCTTGCGTGTGTCTCCTGCATCTTGTTTGGGGAAGGCCAGGCCTGGGGTGGACGGTGGGATTTGGAGATTACAAGAAGGTAGTTGTAAAGTTGTAACCTCCTTTGTATTGCTTGATAGTTCATTGAGTCATCAATTTTCCTTATTAATTAATAAGAGTTTATCATAATTCTAAGTAGGGTCCTCAAAAGAATTAAATCTGAAGAAAAAAGGAATAGTAAGTGGGTCTGATTATCATTGCACTGAGAATCACTGCAGGGGGAAGAGGGCCAGGAAGGAAGGGAAGAGCAAGGCAGGGCCGGTCTCGGTGGCTCATGCCTGTAATCCTAGCATTCTAGGAGGCTGAGGTGGGAGGATCACTTGAACCCAGTAGTCTGAGTCTGTGAGCTAGGCTGATGCCACAGCACTCTAGCCTGGGCAACAGAGTGACACTCTGTTTCAAAGAAAAGAAAGAGAAGGAAAGAAAGAAGGGAGGGAGGGAGGAAAGCAGGGAGGGAAGGAGGGAGGAAAGACATGGAGGGAAAGCCCCAGTCCGTGGATCCATCCATTAGTGAGCTAATCAAGAGAAGCCTTGTAAGGCAGAGTGGAGAGAGAAGCCCCTCTGAAGAGGCAGACTCTGCTCTCTTCTTTCCTAGAGCTGCCTCTCCTCCCTAAAATGTACGTGTGCATGTGTTTGTGTGTGTGTCCATGTGTGTGTGTGTGTGTGTGTGTGTGTGTGTGTGTGTGTAGTCCAGTGCTTCTGCTAAGGGAAGCCAATTACCTCTTGCCTGCCCTCAGGGCTCCCAAAGGGCCTGTGCTTAACCAACAGCCATCCAGAAGTCTAAGGCTTTTCCTGCCAAAGGGATGCTACTCCTTTTCGGGTGTCTGTTATAAACAGTGACATTCAAGCACAAGGGGAGGGGATAGAGTGGATAAAGAGGGCGTGAAATAGACCCAAATCAGAGAAAGTTTAAGAGGTACAAGAATGAGATTTTACCTTGGCTTTAAAGTGTTGGTAAACACTATGGATTCTCACGTTGACTGAAAGTGGTGAGTGTGTGTCTGAGAGGTATGTGGGGAGTGGGGAAGACTCTCCTAGACCATCCTACCTCAGGTATTCGGTCCATAAGGATTGAAAGTCATGACCCGATGTGCACCATTGCTTGAAATGTATTTATTAAGCACAGATGACTGTTGGTTTTGTTTTTGTTTCGTGATTACATGTAAAGTATGCAGTTAAAAATTTTATAAAGTTCTTTTCTAAGGAAAAGAAACTTTACCTGGCTGCATCAGATAGACAAGGGTCGTGGAGTACCTCTTCTTCTCCTGCACCTCTGGGGTTACTTTAGCTGAAGGCATTAGAACCAGCATTTCTTTCAGGAAAGTTTTTTCAAAGTGACAGGGGCTGTGTTTTCCCCCCAGGGGATCTGTGAATTACCTGTGGCTATTTGTGAGCTCACATAGGAGCGTTGCTTTTGTTTCCCCATTGGATGGCTTCCTTCTATGCTGCATCAGTTTTCAGGTCTTATTACAAAGCTCGGAGTTTCCGGAATCCAACGAAGCTGCTAATTCCTGCTGATGGTGGTGAGCGGGCCTCATAATCCTAGAATAAGCCTGTGAGGTAAGAGGAGCTGAGGTGGTTTTACCAGAAACAGCGACATTCACACCCAGGGGCTAATGTGGCTTCACACCCAGGGGCTAATGTGGCCAAGGCTTATCTGCCCACCTGCAGATAAGCTTTGGCTACCACAGCTGGACAGCCTACTCAGGTGATCTCTGTGTGTGTGTGTGTGCGCACGCGCACACGTGCATGTGATATTAATAGGGTCACCGCATTATGAAATCAAGTCACATTTTAGCAGCCACTCTAAATAGGAGAATTCATGGGACCTGGACAGGCACAGATGCTATCACCCTCTCAGGCTGGAAGCTCCCTGACAGACAATAGAAAAGCACCAGGTGTTCCCAGAAATGGTCTCCACCCTTGCAAATGGAGAGTTACAGTTGATTGCACGTTGCAGGTGCATTTGCCCTGGATACCTCGGGACCCAGCTGTCTCATAAGTAGCCCTCATGTTTGACCTTGACCCTTGGTAAATGAGGCCAGTCACAGGACACATGAGGGAGCTGATTTTGTGTTTAGAAACTTGTTCTGCTTTGAGGTTTCATTTATGATGCCAGTCAATGTATTACAGAATAGGTGACAGGGTCTTTCCACTCATGCATAGCAAAGGCTGCTCTGACTTCTGTCTAGAAGCTCCATCTTCTAGCCTTTAATGCTTCCCACCTAAATAGACTATGGAGATGGGTAAAGGAAAGATCTCCAGGCTGTTTGTCAAAAAGACTTTGAAGACATATTCCTATTGCCCTGAAAGAATTCATGCAGCTTCCCATATGCACAGTTTATTTTGGAGAAATAATTTATAAATGGGATAAATAGAATAGAATTGAGAGCCCAGAAATAAATCCTCACATTTACAGAAAATTGATTTTCAACAAGGATGCCAAGACAATTCAATGGGGAAAGAATGGTCTTATCAACAAATGGGTTTTAGAGAAACTGGATATCCATGAGAACCCTGCCTCATACCACGTAAAACAATTAACTCAAGATTGACCAAAGACCTGAGTGTGAGAGCTAAAACTATAACACGCTTAAAAGAAACCAAAGAAATCAAAAGAAACCAAGGTGTAAAATGTTCATGACCTGAGATTAGGCAATGGTTTCTTAATTATGACACTAAAATCATTTATAAAAACAAATAATTTGGATACCACCAAACTAAAAAGTTTTCTGCTTCAAACGATACCATTGATAAATTGAAAAGACAACCCAGAGAAAGGGAGAAAATTTTTGGAAATTTACATTTGATAAGAGAGTCTTACCTAGAATATATACAAAACAACCACAATGCAATAATGGGTAAAGAATCCAATTAAAAATGGGCAAGGGATTTGAATAGGCATTTCTCTAATAAAGATACTCAAATTGCTAATAAACAATTGAAAAGATGGTCATTAGCTATCAGATAAATGAAAATCAAACCTAGTAAGATACACTTCATACATCTCTAGGCATAGCTTTAAAAAATTTTTTTCAAAAGACACCACTTCATACCTAACTAAAATAGCTATAATCAAAAAGACAGATCATAGTAAGTGTTGGCAAGGATGTGGAGAAACTGGAACCCTTAAATACTGTGCACTGCAGGTCGGAATGTGAAATGGTACCGCTACTTTGGAAAACAGCTCCTCAGTCACAGAGTTACCATGTGACTGTCAATTTCACTCCTAGGTATATACCCCAAAGAAATGAAAACATATATTCACCAAAAACTTATCCACGAACTTCATAGCAGCATGATTCATAATAGCCAGAAAGTGGAAATTACCTAACTGTTCATCAAACGGATAAATGGACAAATAAAATATAGTATGTCCATACAATGGAATATTATTTGACAATAAGAAGAAATGAAGTACTGCTACATGCTACTACATGCTTGGCTCTTGACAACATTATGCTAAGTGAAAGAAATCCGTCGCAAAAGGATGAATGCTGTATGATTCTGCTTACATGAAATATTCAAAATAGGCAAATTCCTACAGAAAGAATGTATGCTAGTGGTTGCCTAGGGCTGGGAAGGATTGTGGAAAAATGGAGAGCGATGCTCACGGGTTTCTTATTAGGGTGGTGATACAATATTATGAAATTGATTGTAGCGTTGGTCTGACAACCCTACAAATATACTTAAAAGGCATCCAATTGTACGTTTTCAATGGGTGAATTGTACTCCATGTAAATCAAGTCTCACTAAAGAAGATATTTTTAAAAATTACAAAAAAAGAGATGAGTAGGAAATATGTAAGATTTCACTAATTATAGATATTTTCCCTGCTTTTTATTTTCTCTTTCTTTGCTTTTATTTGCTTTCCTGGGTGTTTCAGCTATCTCTCAGAGAGAAAACATCTGAAGCAAAGATTTACACCTCAGTGTATGGAAGCCAAAGATCTGGGGAGAAAAGGCTAGAGAGGAAAAGATGATTGCGCTATACTGTTTACATTTATGATTTGCTCTTTGCCCATGTTTCAGATTTAGTTCTTTACTTTGCACCTGTTACCCCATACTAGCTATTGTCTCTCCATAGAGAAGCAAGTTCTTTGGAATTGTAAGAAAATGTCCTCAGTTCCTGGGCAATACTCGTCTACTGAGAATCAGATACAGTTTTCACCCAAGTTGCTTCCTCTAAATTGCCATATGAGAGGCAGAAGAAAGCAGAGAGACAGCAGATATACTATTTTCTCCTAGTTTGTGGTAAAAATTAAACCTCTTTCAAGATCAAAGGAGAGTCCATTATTTCGCTAACTAAACTCATATCCTAAGCTGATTATAGGAGGAATTATTTTAAAGAAATATCTTCAAGAAAGAAACATCAGAGGGTGGCAGGAGGACTCATGGATGACATGTGTTCATTGCCTTTCTTCTCCAAGACAAACTGCTGAAGAATAGGCACAGAGACTGTGGCAGGGATACCTGGTGGGATGTACCTTGGGACATGGGATCAGTCTACTCCTGTCTAGGCCAGAGACTTTGACCTTGGCAACTCAGTTACCTCCTGCGACCCTCGACTTTCTCAACTGCAAACTGAGGGCTGTCAGTTGAGAATGACTTTCCCGGCTGTAACTGCCTAAGACTTCATGATGTTATAATCCAATCTAGAATTCTCTGGGATATTAAAGCTAAATGGGTATACAGGGAGATGAATGAATATTGCACCCAGTGTGTTAATGGCTAGATGTCATCGTAAAGATGCAATTTCATAATTTTTCACTGGTCTCTGGAGCTATAACTGATTAGCATGGCATTCTCAAACAGAAGAAAGCATGTCTATTATTTTGGCAACCCATAAGAAGATGAGTCCAACAGACCTGTTAATTCCCAAACTTAGGTTCAAATAACTGACAGGTTCCAAATGACAGATGCTTGATTGACCACAGTGAAAACTTAAAAATTCTGAATGTTGGATGACCACAAGTTCAACTTGAATCAAGTTTGATGGGGCTACTTTTAATTTTTTACTTTTTTTTATTGTAGTATAATTTACATACAGTGAGCAATCTTGTCAGTTGGATATATCTAAGCAATCCCTACCCTTATCAAGATATAGAATAATTCCACCTCCCAGAAAAAAACCTTCAGGCTGCCTCCCAGTCAGTCCCCCCCAGAAGCAAATACTGACTGATTTCTTTCAGCCTATATTAGTTTCTTCGTAAATGGAATCATGGTATATGTACTCTTTTATGTCTGGTTTCCTTCAGGGAAATGGTTTTCAGAGTCATCCATTTTATTGCATTTATCTGTACTTTCTCACAGATTGGATTCCCTGGGAAGATACAACAGTTAGCACGTGAGGCCTTTGTTAAGGAGTGCTCTTGGAACCCACAACTTTGGGAAGGAGTGGAAAGAAGCTGGATTGAGCAGAGGGGAAGTGGCTCTGAGAGGTGGCCCCAGCACCAGCCTCTGCTCACCCAGTAGGAACCCTAGCCCTGGACAGCCTGGTTGAGTTATCTGAAGGTGTGGCATGGGGGCCTTTATGACCACCTGTCTTGATCAGGCATTTATAATCTATAAAAAAATACTTTTTCAAAAAATATATTAATTTTAACTTACTGTAGCTTTTTACTTTATAAACTTTTTACTTTTTAAAAATGATTTGACTCTCTCATAATAATACTCAGTTTAAAATATAAACTTATTGTATAGCTATACAAAAATATTTTCTTTCCTCATATCCTTATTCTATAAGCCCTTTCCTTTCCCATTTCTGCTTTCCCCTTTCCTTTCCTGATGGAGTTTCATTCTGTTGCTCAGGCTAGAGTGTCATGGCATTATAGCTGACAGCACCCTGAAACTCTCAAAATCTTGGGCTCACGCAATTCTCTTGCCTCAGCCTCCCAAGTAACTGAGGCTACAGACACCACCACAACAACTAGTTTTTCTACCACAACAACTAGTTTTTCTTTTTTTAGTAGAGATGGGGTTTCTCTCTTGCTCAGGCTGGTCTTGAACTCCTGAGCTCCAGCAACCCACCTACCCTGACATCCCAGAGTTCTAGGATTACAGATGTGAGCCACTGTACCTGGCCCTGGCTTTCTTCAATTTAAACTTTCTGATTTGCAGTTTTTACTTTTTAAATTTTTGTTAGAAACTAAAACACAAACACACACAGTAGACCTTCACAGGGCGAGGATCACCAACATCACTGTCTTCCAACTCCATACCTTACCCTTCTGTAAGTTCTTTAAGGACAATTACACATATGGAGCTGCCACCTGCTACAATGACAATGCCTTCTGAAATACCTCCAGGAGGACCTGCCTGAGGCTGTTTTAAAGTTAACTTTGAGTAGGAGTACATTCTACAATAATAATTGGAAGTATAGTATGGTAACACACAAACTGGTGCCAGAGTTGTTTGTCAGCAAGTATTAGCACCGTATGTAATTGTATGTGCTCTACCTTCATGTGACTGGTATCATGGTAGGTTTGCATCTCCACCACCAAGAACATGTGAAAAGTGCCTTGTGCTACAACATTATGGTGGATGTTACTAGGTCATAGGAATTTTTTGGCTCCGTTATAACCTTAATAGGACTGTCATCCTATACATAGTCTGTTTTTAATGGAAATATCATTATTTGGCACATGACTATATATTTAGATAATGTGCTTTAATAGTAGTTAAGTTTTACTGATCAATTATGTTCTAATCATTTCACATGTATTACATCAGTTAATCCTTGCAATTGATTCAGGTAGTGTCTTAGTTTGTTTTCTGTTGCTGTAACAGAATGCCTGTGCCTGGGTAATTTATAAAGACAGAGGTTTATTTAGCTCACAATTCTGGAGATTGAGAAGTTCAAGATCGTGCAGCTGCACTTGGCTGGCTTCTGATGAGGGCCTCATGTTTCATCCTAACATTGTGGAGAAGTGGAACAGCAAATAAGTTTGTGTACAAAGGGGAGATAAAGCTATCACACCTCACATTCACCTTTGCTCTGTCCAAAAACTAACCCCAGTCCCTTGAGAACCACATTAATCCCTTCTTGAGGACGGAGCCCCTGTGACCTGAACACCTCTCACTATGCCTATTTCTCAACACCGCCTCATTAAGCAACCAAGATCCCAACACATACTCAAAAGGTCACCACCCTTTAAAAATGAGAAAATGACTGGGGAGGATTTAGTTGTTTCATTAATTCAACAAATATTTATTAATTCCCATCATATGCACAAGGATAATACAGTAAACAAACAAACAAAAAAATGATTTCATTTTGATGGAACTTACATCCATTAATAGGAGATAAAATTTATCTGTCTCTCTTGCGCATGTTTCACTTTTCTTGGCTATTTAGCTTATATTTTAAATTTTGTATAGTAATTAGAAAGATATAATCATGTATACTAACCACAGTTGGATGGCTAACACTTGCAGCTTTGGGTCCAAATAATTGAGGATTGAGAATTGATCAGAGGTCACAGTCCTTGGGGCTTTGACTCTTTGAGCTCTAACAGATTTAAATGACCTCCTAAGAACTGCTTCTGTGATTCAGATAGGTTGGATGGGATAAACAATTCCTCTCAGACAATACACATGCTTCTTGACATATGATGGGGTTACATTCCCAAAAATCAATTATAAGTCAAAAATATTATAAGTTAAAATGCATTTAAAACCTTGATAAACCCATCGTAAAGTAAAAAAAAAAAAAAGATCATAAGCCGATCCATTATGTCTAGGACCATCAGTATAATAATTTTGAATGAAATATGATGTAAGTTTTTAAGAGCCAGAATTTTTGACATATGAACTACGTTTCTCCTCAGCTAGTGGCTATTGTATATGTTCCTGGCTGTGGCTTTCTCTGGACTCATGGGAAGGTACTAGGTTGACCATCATGGCTGCTATGCTGTCTTCCCAATGTCTCTTCCTCAATTCAGATTAGACTTCTCCTAAATCCTACTCACTCTAGCCCTCCATTTTACTTACTAGACTTCCCTTCCAAATAATACAGATTATCCCTTGTGTTAGTTATCTATGGTTACATGGTAATATTACCACAAATTTAGCTGCTTCAAAGAACAGATTATCTCTCATACTTTGTGGGTCAAGAGTTAGAATATTATTTAACAGGGTTCTCTTCTTAGGGTTTCAGAATCTCACAAAGCTGCATTCCAGGTGTCAGCCAGGGCTGTGATCTCATCTGAGACTTGACTGAGGAAGGATAGCCTTCCAAGCTCATGTTTGCTAGGGAGTGTTCCACTCCTTGCAGAAAGGCAGACTGCCAGACTGAGATTTCAGTTTCTTGCTGGCTGTGAGACAGGGGTTGCCCTCTGTTCCTTGCCTCCTGGCCTTCTCAATGTGGCAGCTCACAACCGGGCAACTTACTTTTTCCTAGAATATTTGGAGTAAAGATGTTACAATCTTAGATGACATTAACTGCTTACTCATAATCACATACATCCTAACCATATTCTGTTGGTTAATAGAATGTCTCAGGTGCCCCCAATTTCAAAGGGAGCAAATTATACAATAGTGTGGATACCAAGGGGCCACCTTAGCATCTGTCTACCCCATTCCTAATGTCAAGAAGCATTTATTAGTATTAACTTCAGTTGGTCAAATGTTTCCTTCCTCCAGTTTGTTCATGTGTACACAGTGACTTGTCAGTTAATGAATGTCCATTTTTTACAACACTGCCATATTTCAGTCAAATAAATTTTGAACAAAAGATATAGGACAGTAACCCCAGAAAAGAAATTGAACAGAACTTTAATTGGAACATGGAAAACTTAAAATGTGTGCATTTAGTATGTGCATATAAAATATGATTATGGCAATATCCAGATCCCATGTTTTCTCCGTCACTACATTAAAAAACTTACCCACTCATTTGCAAATGGTATTCTCTCTTTCTTCCTGGGAGGTCCAACAGTAAACCTGCCCACAACCCTTTTAATACATCCTCAATCTCCTTGGTACCCACCTACTTCTCCTGGTACCTACAGATCTAAACAGTGTATTTATACAGATGGATTAGGTTTATACATCTGTATTTGTATAGATGGATTAGGTTCATCCATTCTTTCATTCATTTATATGTAAAACAAATAGTTACTGAGTCCATACTTGTGCCCTGACTCTGTGCTAGTGTTACACTGGTGAATGAGACACGGCTACCAACTGGCATTTGGTCCACTGAGGGAGACTGATGAAGAACAGTCATGGGATGTGTTCCACTGAGGAGGTTGTATGGAAATACACAGATAAAGGGCTCCAAGGACTTGATACCTAAGTGGCATGCCCCATAGAAGACGTAATATAGGAGGCCAGATATTGAGTCACTCAGTACAAGCAGACATAGAAGATAAAACCATGAGGGAGGATGAGTCCTTTAGACAGTCATAGAAGACAGAGATGAACAGAGGTTTGAGGACCAAAGCTTTAGATAAATCTAGACAGAAGATGGGAAGAAAAGAAGCCATGAATTTTAAGTAAATGCAGTGTTAGCATGTGGTGAAATAAAGTCTCTTCAAATGGCAATATCAGTTTCCAGATACTAGATACTTCTGTATGGAAATAAATAATGGACTACAACTAAAATACTCACAGTGCGTTTGCATAAAATGAAAGAATCTAGATGAAGTAAGCCAATATATAAGATAGAAACAAATTAAAAAGTATCACTCTGAAATCATAGACCTAAGTGGGAAATGTATATTACTAATGTTAACTGTTTTATTAATAAATGTAGTTAAACACAATAATATTCAGCATTGGTTCACAGAAACAAATCACTGTATGTGTCATTTTTCACAAAGCAACACTGTGTACACACCTATAAAGAAGAAATCAGATTATCTAATGAGACAGTGGAATCCCTAAAACTTCAATATGGGTTTTGGGATATTTTTAACAAAATAAAATCAATAGCATTTTCTCTTGCAAGATCAGTAGAAAAACATATCTTTTAAAATGTAACAATAATTTTGCAAAAAAAAAGAAAACCTTTTAGGTAAAAATTGTTTCTTATATATTGAGCCCTTTTCTAACTTGTAAACATTTCCCACATGCATTCTCCAAGTGGAAAACCCTCTGCCTGGAGAAGTTGGGGAATGGAAACCTGTTGGTAAAAGGTGCCTCATTGCATTGGAAGGAGGTGTGTAGATTTAAAATGGCAATATTCCAAGCACATTTTGTATTTCTGTT
This sequence comes from Loris lydekkerianus, assembly GCA_963574355.1. NCBI lineage: Eukaryota > Metazoa > Chordata > Mammalia > Primates > Lorisidae > Loris > Loris lydekkerianus. The sequence continues at coordinate 27,514 of CAUYPK010038723.1, read as the reverse complement.
TCTTAATTGTGTGATTATATGATTTTGCCCTGAATAAATCTTGTTTTGATGAAAGATTAAGTCAGAGCACCTGCAAGCTGCATTGCCCCACCCCCTTTCTCAGCACCCGTCTCTATCACCTGTTTGGAGAATATGTCGACTTTCCCTAATTGAGAAGTAATTTGCAGTTACTAAAATCCACTTTTTATATTAAAAGGCTTCAATAGGTACAATTTCCCCTAGAGAGTTGTTTACTTGCAGGCATTTCTTGGGTTTAAGCATTAATAAAACTATGCTTTTAGGAACTAACCGTATAGTTTTTTTTACTTCCTGTTTTAAAATAGCAGGAAGATAAACGTAAAGAACGCTTGAAGTTAGGCCTTCTGAATGTAAGAAACTACTTATTTTCTTTGCAATTCCCTTAAGATATCATTTGAAGTTGTAAAGATGCCATTGTACTGAAAATAAAAAATTTTACCCGAGGTATTTAAACTAAGGAAATAAAAGTAAACAGCAGGTAAGAGTTCTTCATATGCTTTTAGGTATAGAATGATGAGCTATTGAATAAGGAAAGTGGGTTAAGTAACACTAAAAATGCAGCTCTCTTTTTCCCTGAATGTAAAATAATAAGTTTTAGATTCATCTTCCTAGCAGTGCTTGAAGTTCTAAGACTACCAGGTTTTTCTCTTTTTCTCTTGCATTGTCTTTATCCATGTTCCAATTACTTTTTCCATTCAAAGACGGAGAACGTTCTCCTACCATATTGTGTCAAGCCTTGGTTTTCACACGGATGAATGAAGGTACCCAATATACCAAAGCAGGGAATCACCTCTCTTGATTTTTAGATCCTGTTTCCTTGGGGCCCTTATTTTTATTATTCCCTTCCTCTCTGTTTTACCCCCCTCCCCTTTTTGGCTTCAGCATTTTAATACTGACCTAATTCATTTAAGTGATTGTATGATTTCTCCCTGAATAAATTTTTCTTTGTTGCTTTTGAATAAATGCAATTAAGGTTTTAAATATATCTCTATTACCACGATAGCTTCATCCCACATGTTTTGTGGTACATTCATTGTTGTTTTGTTGTAAACGTTTTATTAAGTTGCAATATAATCTCATGTTTCTTAGGAGCATTTTTTTTTAGCTTCCAAAAACATGTGAGAGGGGTTTTTGTTTCTGTTTTTAGCTACGTTGTTCTTGTTGGTTTTTAATTTAATTATGCCACGGTCAGAGATTGGGGATTGTTTGGTCTTAATTTGTTCATATTAATTGCTCATTACTTTGCTCAAAAATGTCTTTGCTTCCCCATCTTGTCTTATAAGCCAAATTCTATATGGTGAACGCTTCAACTCCACCTCCCTCGCTGTCTACTCCAACCACACTGGCCCTTGTAGGTTCCTCAAACACATGACATGCTCTTATCTTTTATTCACTGGAACCCTCTTCCCCCACAAAGCCACGGGGTTAACTCCACTACTTCCTTCCAGTTTTCTTAAACGTCATCTCCATGAGGACTAGTGACTCAGTGACTAAACATACGCCAGCCATTCTCTCTTACCCTGCCCTATTTATTTCATAGCACTTTTCATCTTCTAAGTGGCTATAAAATTTACTGATTTATTAGGTTTTTTGCTTAATTAGCATGGAAGCTCTGTGAATGCAGGTGTTTGTGCTTTCTGTGTTATTCTATGTGCCAGGTTCCTAGAACTTGATACAAAGGAGGCCCATAATAAATATTTGTTGAATGAATGTGGAAGCAATAATGAATTCTTATTAATATAGAACCATTGTACACATTCTGTAGTATAAATCCAATGTATTTTCATAAAATAGGAATGCAGTACAATGTATTTGAGACCCAAATGCCCATTAACTGGTAAATGGATAAACTTCAGCATAGCCACACAAGGGAAGACTGCTCAGAAGGAAAGGGAAAAATAGGCTCACAGGACAACATGGATGAATATCAGAATCATTAAGTGAAAGAACCCAGATACAACAACTTTGTATGCTGTTATTCCCTTTATCTGAAATTTTAGAAAAGTCACAACTCCAGAGGTGGAAAGTAGGTCCGCAGTTGCCTGATGCAGGGTGGGTTGGGGTGCCTGCCAGGGGATGAGACGGGAATCCCGAGAGTTCTGAAATGTGATTGTGGTGGTGGTTGCTTTATGTAATTATCAGGACTCGTTGGCCTATTTACTTGAAACAGGTATATTTTAGGATTTGTAACTTCCTCCTCAAAAGCTGCAAGCAATAAGCAAATTCTGACTGAATACTATCAGAATTAATCTTTCTTTAATTTAGAAAGCTGTGTACACTATTGAAGCACCTTCAGAATGAATTGCCAACTCTGTGTGGGGAAAGTGGATTTAGGAACTACTAAAGCTCAGAGCCCTCCTTGGGCCATCCTTAACACTTGGAGGAATGAACTTCTGTTTCTCAACTGTCAGGATCACTCACCTGTAAGCTGCACACTCACCCTCCACCACACACACACTGTGAACCCCTCCCCGGAGGTCTCCACCTCACTTATCCTCTGCCCAAGCACTGGAGGTGCTGTACCCCTTAAAGGTCCTCTGTCGATTCTAGTTGAGTGATCTGATGATGATTTAATTGTGTGGCATATAAAAGAGACTTGATAGTCTGTTTCTGTAGATTCAGCAGACTGTTACCAAAATCGTACAAGTATTTTGGTGTTTTTTGTCCATGTTTGAAGTTGGTGGTGTTTTTTGGTAAATATTTGAAGTTGCTGTCATTAAGGAGATAACATAAGTGCTTTTTTTTTATTTGTCATATATATATTGAATGACCTCCATGTGTCAGACATTTCCTTAGTTTCTAGGGATAGACGCGATGGTTAACAAAACAATGATTTGGATCTTACTTTAAGTAATTATTTTATGTATACTGATCAGTGGTTATTAAAGATGTCTTGAAGGACTATTCTCCATAGTTTGGGGGCAGTATAGGAAAAAGGATTAATTTTATAGCAGTTACCAGAATTTCAAGCAGTATGGATGAGTAATTTGCTTTGCTTATGACATGAAATGCAACAAACTATGGACAATGTCTTTGGAAAAGGAAATTCCAGCACCACCCCTTGTGGTCTTTCTTTTCCAGAGTAAATCTTCCAACTGTTGACCTCAACCACTAAGCAAGCACACGTGAGTCACACCCTGCCCTCTGCAGAGACTCACTCAGGGTGAGGCAGAGGCGAGGTATTTTGTTAATCCTTTCAGCATGAGCAAGCAGAAGAAGGAAAACTCAGGAAACAAATCATATAAAAATATGAGAACAATAGGAAAGAAAAGCCTGTCTTACAGGTTTGTTTCCTGTTCTAATACTTGTAGAATGTGGTCTTCTCTTCTGATGCTAAATATAACTAGAATGTCCAAAGTTATAATTCTCCAAAAAAGTTCTCCTTTGTTAGTAGGGGAGTATGTGAGAATAGCTCTCTCAGAATTGTCAGAATAAAAGCTGTAGTAACCATTTAGTTGCAACTGCTAGAGAGTAAGATTTTAAAAATAAATACTAGTTATTTATCTAGAGTTTCAACTGAAAGCATCATATCCAGTCAAACTTCCCTCTGCTTTTTAGTAGTTATAAATCTTGAAGTAAGCTGCCTCTTACAACAGGGAGCCAAGTTTTGAAGAAATACACAGTTTTTTAAAACTGGAAGATTTTCTAGTAAACATCTGAATAGCTGGATATTTATAAAATTTTCCTCTATCAGTTTTAGTGTCTACTAAGTTTTAATTCATTTCCTTCCCATTAACAAAGGGGTTTGGTATGGTTACAATTCCCATTATAGAAGGAAATGTCACTAATTCACAGGATCTTCATGGCCAAATCCAGAAATAAGAGGGTCAGTTAACAACACCTTCACCTACCTATAGCTGGTCAGTTATAACCACAGCTGCTTCCTAGGTTACTGCTGTTCTGATCAACCATTTCATCTCTTGGGACTCTGCCAAACTCTCCCCTCCCTTCATGGTTCCTCTAGCTCCAACTACTGGGGTCTCAGGATGAGTTATGGCAGAGCCGGTGGCATCTGGACAAGGCAGAGACCCAGGATGAGTATTCATGGCCTTTGTGTTCTGAGGGAGGAAAGTTCACTCTTCCCAGTCCAAGCTTAGATTTGGCTGCCCAGAAAAGTCTGGCAGTGACCTAAATTACAGGATTTGGTAGTGGTGCTTGTAGTAACTATTAACACTCTAGCCACTAAATTGTATGCCTGCAATTTGGACCTAGCAGTAAAGGACTTTCCCACAAATAGCCTAGATTGCTAACATTTTAGACTTACGTTTGCTTTAACTTCTATCTAATAGATAATAGTGGCTTCCATTCATGCCAAGTGCAAGTGTCACTTTGGGTCCCCCATCAGACAAGCCAGTGAAATCTGTGTTATAGGGTAGAATGCCTCAAAATCTCCTAAGTACAACTTCTAGAAGGAGAAATTCTATTTTAATAATCCACTCAATTTAATTTCTTACCAGAAGTAAATGAATAATCACTTAAGTTTTTTTAAGGGTTGAAAAATATTTAGGCTGTTCAGCAGAAAAAGCAGTAGATGCCATCAGTCTACATTTTGCAAGGTTTAATATAAGCTATTCCTCAAATTCAGTCATGGTACCAGTTAATGGCAGCGCATTATAACGGATAAAAGTAGTGATGTGCTGAAGGCTGTACTCACAGCCTCATAAGCTAAATTGTCGAATTTCAAGGAAATTTTATAAGCCAGTCAACATCAATTTTGGTAGCTGGTTGGTAGGTTGTAGAAGCCATTATAAGAGAATTAACATCACAGAAACAGTACAAACTATAAATCAGTCTGAGGCCCCACCCCGGCCCACAACCCCCAGCCCAAACCAGTTGTTAAGCATCCAGCAGGATGTCTCTGGATAAGGGACTGGTTTAGAAATATATAACAGAGGGTAGGATCCATGGGATAAATGCTAAAGAATTATAAATGCAGCATAGATGACTTCCTCGGAGTGAAGTATTGGCAGTAATCTTGTTCAGCAATTCTACCAATTCCCTGGAAAGAGGCAGAACACAGAGAAATGTCCTTATTTCTCAGATGACATTAAATATTTCCAGAGTTAAAACTATAAGCCCATGGAATTAATACCCAGAACTCTTAGTAAAATGGTGTGAGTTCTAATAAGGCAAAAGTGATGCAATTGGGGGTGGGGAGGAAGTTATCTTAAAATATCCTTGCTAAATGGTAATTTCTAACATTGACGTTATGGCCTAGAAATAAAATTTAGGGATTTATGCAGATTTTTTCTAGGTTTATTAGTATAACTTGCTAGTTGCGATTTTTAAAAGCCACTTAGATGCCAAGCCCCACTCACCAGAAGCTCTGGAAACAATGTTCTTTCCCACCCTAGGAAAGAAACCTTAGTGTATACTTTCTGCAGTTTTGGTTGACATGCTTCAAGGACAATGTCAGAGAACTGGAAGAGTTTCAGAGAAAGTCATGTAACCTGATCAGGGGATTATAAGAATCCTAGATGAGGCTAAAGATTCTAGCAAATCATGAAAGGTCTCGAATAAGGTAAATATAGATGCATTAAGCAAATCCTGAAAAACTGGAACTATAGAGCACCCCCCTTGATGTTTGAAAGAGGAATTCATAGAGGAAATAAAAAGAAATACTTTCGTTTCTCAAGGGAAAGTAATGATAGGTGGTAGCAACCTCAAGGCTCAACTTTTATTGACTTAAAAAAATTTTTTTTACTTACATCTTTATAATTAGCAAAATGTATATTTCCTCTAATCAGTGACCTCCTTTGTCAGTTAGGTTCTGTCAACAGGAGAAAGAGTGAGACAGTTTCCCCACTCAACTTAAATTCAAACATTTTTGTTTGTTTCTTAAGGCAACTTAAAGAAAAAACGGTAGAGCCAGCCATTATAACTGCTTGCCCTCACTTTTTATCTTCCCAAGTGAGATGTGTTCCCCAAATACATTTTTATATTTAGAAGGAAATTTAGTTATGATTAACTTCATGTACTAATTGGAAGTCATATTTTGATTAAATCCTCAGTTTCATTAAAAAAAAATCAGAGTTTCTTAAGAGTGAATTAAACAAAAGGAAGTAGATATTGATCATAGTTTTCTAGGGAAAAGATCTTGCCCACAATGGAGGTTGAGTTATTTGGGTGTGAAAAAAAAAGTAGGGCAACTTACTTGACTATGATGAAATAGATAAGCCAGTGTCTTTCAAAAAATAAAAAATAAAACAAGATTCTGCATGATTTTAATAAAACAAACTCTAGGGAAAAAGTGATTTTCATGTTAGTTCAGAGCTGACTGGCTTGGATAAACTGAAAACGAAGGTTATGGTAAGTGACCTACATGTGTTGCACTTTTCTTCTTTTACTTTTTAATGTTGGAATATGTACATTCAGAAAAGTGCACAAATCAGTGTTTATAGCTCAAGGATTTTCATAAATGAATATGTCCAGAAACCACCATCCAATCTGATGCACCATGTGTATACTATGTATGTAGTGCATGTGGACCACTCACCATGTTTGTAAATACCAAGGGTATTTATTGGTATTCATACTTTTAAGAAGACAGAAATTTAATAGATACTATAGTAGAGTTTAATTCTACTTTCGGGGGTTGTTGTTGTGCACACTTTTGTGTATACACCTGACTTCACAGTGATTCTTTTGCAATATAGGAGAGGTGAACATCACTGAGTTTCAAGTGGGAGCTAGGAAGTGTATACCGTGTTGTTGATCTTACACGTGGATCCATCATTTACATTTGTTGTCCAACCTGATTGAGTCCATTAATGTTGGTTTTTAAAAATCCGCTTGCATAACAGACATCTAAAGGGCTGGAGTACTGCAAACAGGATGTAAGGAAGGAACTAACTTTAAAGAAACAGGTTTTCTTAAATTAAGTACCGTGACTAAGTACTTTAATTCCTGTTCTTTTAGCCCTAAAGGATCATTTGACCTTGAACCTTTTATCTTCAAGAGGAGTAGCCACAAGCCTGAACTCTACTACCCTGGGGTGAGGGGTGCCAGTCTGCCAGCCCGGGGGGGTGAGGCTGGTCCAGCCCGGGGCTCCCGCACCCTCTGCCCCCTGCTCCTTCGCCCATCCCCTTGTCCCCCTTCTCCTCCCTATCGCCGTCGCCCCCCTCCTTCCTCCCCGTGACCTCTGACCCCAGCTAATCTGCATAGAGGAATGACAGGCATCCGCTGGGCAGGATCCGCCGCGCCGGCTACGGCCGGCAGGGCTGGGAGCCCCGCGAAGGGGAGAAGGTGAGGGGACCGGGCGGGCAGCTGCACAGAGGCCGGGAAATGAACGCCTGGAAATCTGGCTGGGAGCGGACCCATGAGCGAAGGACCCAAAGAGCCTCGTGATCGCCGGACCTGGCCCTGCGACCCCAGCTATGGGCCAGACCTCGGTCTCTGCGCTGTCCCCGCAGCCCGGCAGCGGTGAGTCCGGGCGCGCGCGATGCGCTCCCGCCGCGCGGGTGCGGGGCGAGCTGCGGGCCCCGGGGACAGGCCGGGGCTCGTCGGCTCGCCGGGTTCCGCTCGGACCCGCCAAGTCCCCCGGAGAAACCCCAGAGGTAGCGCTCGCCAAACTCTTTGTCGGGAGAGTGGAATGCCTTTTGGGATCCAGCCGATTTTACCTTAAAGGCGCAGGCTCCATTTTCTGTGCGCGATGCCTCACTGTGGTTTTTCTCCAAATTACTTCGGAGCCAGAAACTTACGGGAAACGCCATTTGCGTATTACTCTGTTTTTAAAAACGCGAAACTTAGAGAGCAAGAGAAACATGCCAACAGGTTTTTCTGTATTTACACTTGGCTTCTGAACAGACTAGAACTGAAATTCTTTCAAGCTTGTCAACTGATTTATGATTTGTTATTCGGAGAAGTGCTGGTTGCCTTCTCGTATCCTGGCAGAACGCTGAATACTTAATAACTACCAAAAAATGCGTAATTGTTTCAAATGATACTTGTCTTGTTTATGTTAGACACAGAAGCTATAAAACGTTAGGGAAACATAGCTCAGGAACTTAGTTGTTGGGGACTAAAGTTTTATGGAAACGTGTTGACGTTTCTGATTCACAATGCTGTTTTAAAAATTTACTTTTTAATATTTTCTTAAACAAAAAGGAAAAAAAAAAAAAAAAGGAAAGGAAGGTACTTCTGGCATTTCCCCAACAGTGTAAGGATAAACAACTGTTTGGTGACTTTACTTGTGATTGGATAATGAAATACGTTTAAAAGCTACTATTTTGATATTTTTCCATCAACAATTAAAAAAAAAAACTCAAAGGAAATATTTGTGTTGTTCATTGAGATATTTGATACACTTTTTAAGTTGTGCAAACATCAACAGGATCTTGCTGAAAGGAAATGACAGGGCCCTGAGGAAGGTTTTTAATCTGCCTCAGGATGTCTGACTAGATAGCTTTCTATTCTATTCTATCGGTTCACACCCCCCACCCCACCACCACCTCCTCCCCAGTGAGTTTGTGTCTTGTCGCACAAATTCACAATCTGAACTATCACAGGCTTTGCTGAGGCTTCTGTTAATGCCAGAGGAGAATGATCCCTCTGCGAAGGAGAGCAGTCAGAATCCTGAAGAGATTAGTTTCCCCCCCTTACTGTTAATGACACGGTAAGGGGTTGTGAACATCAAAAAGACTTCATGTTAATGGCTTTTGAGAGATTGGGGGTTGGGGGGGAGAGTTGATTAGGACCTTAGATTTAATGTTTCGTGCAAATAAGAGGCTTGGGTTCCTTTGTCTAAACTTAAAGCAGTGTGACTTTTTTTCCCCTTTTTCTTTCAAGGAAGAATTTTATTTTTAAATTTCTACACTGGCAAAGACAGAATTAAATCTAGACTGCAACACAGCAGGTATACAGGAAGTCCTCTCCTGAATTTAGTTCTTTGGTCACAAAATATTATTTGAGTGAATATTAGAAAAGCAAGTTTTGCCTTTAAAAAATTAAAGAATATGACATAATATCTAAGAAGCAAGTAGAATCCTAAAATACGATACCCTGCTTCTTTCTTCATACAGCAAAAAATGCACACATTGCTGTAATTCCTAATAAAGTGACAAGTTATATGAAGAAATGTGCAGCCTATTTAAATAAAAAATGATTTTAACAAAATGTTACGCTTGAAATGTGTCATGGAATGGTGTTATACCAAAATTGTAGGTCCTTGGTTTCCTGGGTTAAAAGTTTGCATACATTGTAATGACCAAACCATACATCAGGAGTGGTGGGTTTTCTGTTTTGTCTGGTAAGGTATGCTAGTAGTTATGGCTCAGGTTGTGTGTTATGAAAATACACCAGTTTTCTCAAGGTAGGATCTCTTAAGTCTATTAGCATTATTCCATTTCCCTGAAGGTTTGCCATCAGATTCTAAACAAAAACAAAGTAACATTTGGTGAGTTTTATATTCACGTCCATATTCTTCATTGAGTCTGAGAACTGTCAGATCTTCTACTATTCCAAGTATTCTGTTCACTCCTTGTTAGCTGTTTGCTTTGCAAATGGTGTGAATATCCTTGTTCTGTTTGATTTTAGCCATCAGCTAGTTGTTTAAGTCTGGAGAAGCTGCTGGGAATTACAGGTGTTAAAGATAATTCTCATCCTCAATGCTTAGTGGGGGACATGCATCTGAGACTAATGAATCAATAGCACAGATGTCAATAATTCGTACTTACTGCTCAGTTTGGGCTTTTATAAGAATCTGCAGTACAGACCAGAAGTTAGCTTGGTTCTGCCTCTTTTGACTTCAGGCTCTCTTGAACCTTTCAGGTTAGGCTGCATCTGTTTCCCCAGGTTCGAGGAGGCCATTCATAATTATTTCTGAAAATATGCAGTTAGGTCCATTATTTTCCATTTTTAAAAAACAGTTTTATTGACATACAGTTCATATAACATAAAATTCATCCACTGAAGATGTATAATTCATTGTTTTTTAGGATATTCACGGTGTTGGGCATTAATCCTATTCCCACCCTATTCCCCCAGCACAGCCGCAGCTTAATTAAACGCCAAGCTACTTTTTATCCCCATAGATTTTCATATTCAGAACATTTCATGTCAATGGTTCATGTAATGTGCCATTTTGTGACTGGTTTCTTTCACTCAGTGTATTGTTTTCAGGAGCCATCCATGTTGTAGCATGAATCAATACTTCATTTCCTTTTATTACCAAATAATATTCCACTGCATGAATATGTCACATTTTATTTATCTACTTATCAGTTGATGGGTGTTTGGTTCATTTCTATTTTTTGGCTATTTTACGAATACTGCTGCTGTGAACTTTTATGTAAAAATTGTTGATGAAGGTATGTTTTCATTTCTCTTGGATATTTGTCTAGGAATAGAATAACCTAGGTCTCCTGGTAGGTGATTCTAAGTTTAACCTTTTAAGAACTGCCAGTTTTCCAAAGCAGCTGCACTATTTTGCATTTTCTCCAGCAGTGTATGAAGGTTCCAGTAGTCCACCTGCTTACCAACACTTAAGTTATCCTAGTAGATGTGAGGTTGCATCTGATTGTGGTTTTGATTTTGCATTAGTAGCTTTTCATTACTGATGACACTGAACATCTTTTCGTATACTTATGGGTCATTTGTATATCTTGTTTGGAAAAATGTCTATTCAGATTCTTCGTATAATTTTAATTAAATAATTTGACTTCCTGTGTTTTAAGAGTTCTTTGTATATTAGACGCCAGTCTCTTGGCAGACATAGGATTTGCAAATATTTTCTACCTTTCTCTAGATTGTCTTTTCATCTTATAGTGTGATTAGTAGCTCAGAGTTTTAAGTTTTGATGATACACAGTTTATCTATTTTTTCTTTTGTTATTTGTGGTTTTGGTGTTATATCTAAGAAACCATCACCTAACCAAGCTAGAAAGATTTTCATCTATGTTTTCTTCTAAGAGTTTTATAGTTTTGGCTCTTACATTTAGGTCAGTGATATATTTTGAGTTAACTTTTATGTATGGAGTGATGTAGCATTTCAAACTTTATTCTTTTGCATATGAACATTAAGTACTTCTAGCACCATTTGTTGCAAAAATGATTCTTTTCCCCCATTGAATTGTGTTGCCACCATTGTCAAAAATTGATTGACTATATACATATATACATATATGTATGGGTTTATGTATATGATATGTATATACAAGGTTACATATGCAGAGAGAGAAAATTTTATTTCTTCCTTTACAATTTGAATGCCTTTTATTTTTTCCTTACGTAATACACATAAATCTGGCTTGAAAGTCTAGTCCAGTGTTATATAGAAGTGGCAGGAGTGAGCATTTTTTTCTTGTTCCTGGTCTAAGGAGAGGTTGTTGATCTTTAGTCATGGGATTGTCATGGCACACTTTGTCAAAAGTTCTCTATTCTTAATTTATGAGTATCATATCGTGAAAAAGTGTTGGTTTTTGTCAGAGGCTTTTTCTGCCTTTATTGAGATAATCATATATTTTTTGTCCTTCATTCTATTAATTTGGCATGTTACATTAATTAGTTTTTAGATGTTAAACCAACCTTGCATTCCTAGAATAAGTCCCACTTGGATATGATGTATATCCTTTCTCTATGTTGCTCGATTAGGTTTGCCAGTATTTTACTGAGGATTGGATTTATTATTTGTAAGCACAGGCCAAATATATATGGCCCCAAATAGGGAGGTTCCAGTACCCTCTAGCTTCATACCCTGGGAGGGTTGAGACTTCTGGTATTCTTAATGTCAAACATAGTGCATAGTAGATTGGACGTAGTAAGTTTTTGTTGACTATATGAATGAGTCAACAAATAATCTCAATGAACAGATTGACTGCTTTAAGCCAATGATTAAATGATTATGTGAATGAGAGGTAGGTATTTTTATTCTTTTTTTAACTTCAAGAATTACATGTTACTCTGGCTCTATTGCCTGAAGGGTGGTATCTGAATCTAGCAACTATTTTTCTGGTCTTTTCAGCTCCACCCCCTCCCAATTGTGCCACAGTCCAGCTCTTGGCTGCTTTGCCTCAGCCCTGGGGATCAAAGGGCAGACAATGCCACTGTTTCCATTTGTAGAAGACAAGGGGATAAGTTAATAAAGTGTGTAGGATCACACCTAGGTTAAAGAAACTGTTTCTATCTGTTCCTGGATTTACAGATTTGTTCAGGACCCTGTATTTGTCTTACCCTATATACTGTATTTATCTAGATAATTTTCTTGAAAATCAGTCAGAGGAAGAAATCATGAAGGCAAAAGTGGACTAGTTATTTTGTTGTTGTTGTTGTTGACATAGGGTCTCACTGGAGAGACCAGTCTAGCGGGCAAGAGTTCAGTGGCATCATCACAGCCCACTGCAACCTCACACTCCTGGCCTCAAATTATCCTCCTGCCCTAGCCTCCCAGAATGCTAGGATTATAGACATGAGCCACTATGCCCAGCAGTTTGTTTTCTTTAATGAAAATATGGTTGTGATCAAAAGTCAAACATTATAAGGTAGAAACCATACTGTACTTACTGTTACATACTTTGAGTTTTTCTTGTAATATAACTTGAAAATATTTCCATATTTTCTCTTTAATCCTATAAACATAGTATATGGATACATCAAAATTTCCTTTGAAAGAGTCCTATTCTTATTGTATTTTTATATTGTTTCTGGGTTCTTTTTGTATGCATGTGCTATTATGAACAATGCTGAAATAAGCATCATTATCTAAACATCTTGAACAACATGTACTAGTAAAATCTTAGCAGTGGAGTTGCAGGGTCAAAAGATTTGTGTGTTTTATTTTGATAGACGTTGCCAAATTGTTCTCAGAGAGGCTATCTCAGTGTATCTGGTCACTATTTGAGAATCTCTGTTCCTGTACCTTACCAGTGTTGCATACCAGGGTCATTCTTAGTCCACAAGATGCTTTGTGAGATACAGAAGTCACTCTTGCTGGGTGGGGGAACTCCACCATGACTTAACAAGCAGAACATCAGCAGGAATTTGGTTCCCACTCATTCCCTTGCTTGTGTGTCCTTCTGCAGTGAACACTCGACTCTACACGACTATAGTGCTGTACAGAAATACCATTTTAGAATTTTTGTACATCTGTAAGTTAAAAAGGGCATCTCATTTTGACTATGAATGAAATAGAACATTTATAATTATTTTTCTCTGAATTTCCTATTTATAGCCTTTCCTTAATTTTATGGCTTTTTACAGATTTGTATATTAAGGAGACTAGCTTTATGTCTGTCATATATTATAAATATTTTTCTATGGTTTTCTTGTACCTTAAGTTTGTTTATAGCATTTTTTTATAGAAAAATTTTAAATTTTTATAAAGTCAAATTGATTAATCCTCTCCTTTCCTACGAACTAGGGTTATTAAAAAAAAAAAAAACATGGTTTCCTCTGCTATTTTTCTCATATTTGAGTGTTTTCTTTTCCTGTACTTTATTCTGGCTTAAGATGAATAGATTTGATAATATAAAAATTTCAAACTTCTCCATGGCAAATAAAAAGGAAATATCGTCAGCACATTAAAAAAGGAAATTATAAAGTTGAAAGAAATATTTGTATTATATATTAGTATTCCTAATGTAGTAAGACCACCTAAAAACCAATAAGAAAAAGGTAAACACCCAAACAGAAAAACAGGTAAAGAACACAGCAGGCATTTTTCAAAATACCTAATGGTTACACTTGTGAACTCACGGTGAGCCAGGAACTATTCTCAGTGTTTTACTTGAATTAACTTTTGAATCCTCACAACATCCATGTGGGGTAATTAGTAACAAGGTCCTTGTTTTATAAATGAGGAAAAGTAAAGCAGAAGAGTTACATGACTTGTCCACATTACCTGATCGAAGAGGAAATATATAAGTGACTAAATGGTATATAAAATAAAGTTTAAGAATTACATGAAAAAAAAAGGAACCATGAATTTAGCAAAGATTAAAATAAATGCATCCCAGGAGATGATTGTTTTATGATAATTTAAATTGGGTACAACTTCTCAGGACAGCAGTTTGGCAATATAAATTAAAAACCTTAAAATGTGCATACATTCAGACCCAGCAGGTCCACTTCTAGAAGTATATGGTAAAGGAAATGATTACTTGCTCACCATAGCAATTTTTATCAAAACCAAAAATTGGAAATAATGCAATAGTCAAACAAGAAATTGTGGCAATATAGTCATATGACAGACTATTTTAAAATGATACAAAAATATTTTTAAAAGATATTTTCAGGCTAAATAGCACCAATATATATGAGAAGGCAGGTTATAGAGTAAAACGAACCCATGTTTAAAATACATACTTACAGAAAAACCTGTTTGGAAAGAGAGAGAGGGAGTTCACTCGGGAGGAGGTAGGGTAGTGTGGTAGGGCGTTCCCCTGCTTTGGACTTGACAAAGCCCCGGCTTCCAGATCTGCTGTCCCTGGGAACCTCATCTGGAATTGGAGCCCTGGCCTTTTCTCCAGCTGCATCGATTCTGAGATTTAAGTTCAACAGCTATTTTTCAACCACTATTTTTTTTTTCTTGTGAACTCAAAGATGGAAATAAAAACATAGCAAATAGAACCATCTTATCTTCTTTTGAGGTTTAATGTTTTTTTTTTAATCTGTTTGATAATAATGCCAATGTCCCTCACTTTGAGGGAAAAAAATAAGCAAAAATTTGAACTTATCTTTGGTCCATAGCTTATCAGATCTGGTCAAATATTTTTAGCTTAAATTTATTTTATCTTCAGCAATATGAAAATGTAATAACCAATGAAGAAGTCACCTTTTGCCTACTTAATGTGGTGGGGAGGGGATCAGAAAGCTGGGTGCTCCATCCTATGGTTAAGCCTCTTTCATTTGAATAGAGCAAAAATTCCAACATGTTTTCTTTTCTTGGGAGACTTTAGTGTAGCAGGCTAACTGCTAGTCTCTGCTCTTGAGAGGAAAGATTAATATTTAGTGAAGACTCAACTGATGCAAAAGTATGAGGTAGAAACAGGCTTAAGTAAATAAACACCATTTCTCTGCTCCCCACCCCTGCCTCAATTTGAAGTAAAGGAATAAAACCAAAAACTACAGTAACCCAGAAGGGAACAGGCAAATAACACTACTTACCAAAAGCTTGGTCTAACCATTATCATTTATATTTATGTAAACTATCCCTCCATTTATTTTCATTTCAAGGAAATGGATGTTTTTATTCATATTAAACTTCTGGCAAGCGTAACACTGCAGCCCTTAACACTGAGGAAATTTGGGTTGCCAAAGAAGGACTGGAGTGCTATTTTGCTTAAGAAGATCCTGGAAAGCTGTGCTGGTATGTGCTTGGCAGGTATAGCCCTGCAAATCAACTTTTTTTATGAGGGCATATTAAGAAGAAGAAAAGAGTGACACCTTCACCTAACATACAGTTCCTAAATTAAAATTATTCTAAGGTGTTATGCTAAGCTGTGGGGGAGGGGTCACAAATAGGTCATATGTAGACCCTACTCACAGGGTGGGCGCGTGGAACACTGCTAGTGGGGCCGTGCAGAAATGAGGGTGGAGGGAAGGGACACCTAAATCAGAGAGGCAGAAAGCACAGAAAGGGGCCAGAATTCAGGCCCTTTAGGGGAAGAGGGGTGGAAGGCAGAATTGAAAGCCAGTAGGAATCCCTGAAGATTTTTCTTTTTTAAATCGAATCAGAGAGATGATTATTTCTTCACTTCAAGGGCATGAATCTGCCTGTTGCATGCAGTGTAGATTTCAGGAGGAGAGACCGCAGGCAGGACTAGGAGGTGGGCTACAGTAATCTAACCAGGTGAAGAAGATGCCTGGTCTCAGGGTAGGGGAGTGGAGACATGAGAGAAAGGTGTCACCCCAAATTTGTGTCTGCAACTTGATAACTTCTCTGCCCACAAGCATGCAACTGCATGTTTGACAAAGCTGTTTAAATATGTGATATTTCAGGGGTGAGCCATCTAAATAGAAGGCTTGGTTTTGTCCTCCAATTAAGTTCTCCCTTTGACTTTCTACATTTCCCCCAAAGGATCCCCTGCAATCACCCACTAATTATAGGCAGAAATCTAGGCGTCTTCCCTAGGTCTTTCTCTTCCTCTCCACATCGATCTAGCTGAATGCCTTGTCCTTTTTTCTTCCAAAATATCTCTCAAGTCTGCCCTCTTCTGTGTCTGTCTGTCCTCCCTGGCCATCTTTTGTGTGGACAACTGCAGTAGGTTCCAGCTGGTCTCTTGCTTCTGTTCTCACCCTTCTGCAATTCGTTTTCCACTTAATGCAATTTTTAAAGCATAAGTCATGTCACTCTTATCCTGGAAACCCTTCTGTCTTCTCATTGCACTTGGAATGAAATCCAGACTTCACAGTCTGGGCCTCAAGATTCTCCATGTGCCCATGTGGCCTGCTGGCCTCTCTGACCTCATCTGCTACCACTTTGGCCTAGTCCCCTCTCTGGTGCTGTGGTCCTCAAACAACCCTGGCTAATCCCTAACTGTGGACTTTTGCAGTCGCTCTCCCTGGTGGAGAAACTCTTCCCCTGACTTTACAGAGCCAGTCCCTGGTTTCAGCTCCAGTTCACCCCCTTGTAGAGACCTTCCCTGCCCACCTGTCTCCAGCACAGCCTTTCCGGGCCTCCAGCCACCTGTCCCTTCATAGTGCTCAGCACTCACATCGTCTTGTTGGTGTGTGTTTGCTCATGGTCTGTCTTCCTAGAACATAAGCTCCATGAGCTAAAAGGCATTTTTTGACTTGTCCACCAGTGTCTCTTCTTACTCTTAGATAAATGCCTGACACTAGAACTGTCTGGAGATGAATGAATGGCTCTGTTTGGCCAGGATATATATTAGTAGAGTAGTAGGTCCTGCATAGAAAGTTAGGTAGAAATGTAGAGTTGTTCACATGACTCTTTAATCTTTAATCCTCCCATGGCTCAATGGCTCGCTTATATTGCTGCCTGTTTGTGATTGCGCAGTTCCTGACCTCATAATGTGGAAACTGCAGACACCCAGAAGACACACCGTAGAGCCTCTGTACGTTGACCACCTAAGGGGCTCTAGCAAACTGGTCCCCATAGGAGGTGGTCCACGTAAGGAACGAGGCCTGCTGTACTGATAGTATGTGTGTTGCACGTCTGGTCTATGAAAATTAGGTCAACCTGAGAGGGTGGTCAATGTCGGGAGGTGGTCAACTACGGAGGTTCTACAGTAGTGCTTTTATTTACCCCACCCTATCCCTGCTCCCATCCCAATTACACATGTCCCATCCTCCCATTTTCTCATTTTCCCAACATTCTTATGTTGTACTTTTGATTACATCAGTAGCCCGTATAAACCATGAAAGCTCATGACAGCGGAGCCTTAGGGTAAACCAGGATTACTTTGTCCTTCCTTCATAGCCCTTGTTTGCCCTACTGGTGTTTTTGTTGGCTTGCTGAGGGTCCTGCCTACTCATCCCTGCACCTGTCTTCTCCAGTTATGTAAATCCCTTCTCAGTAGGTTCAGACACTAGAGTTACTCTTTCGGTGCACCTTTAAGAACATCACCCACAGTCTTCGCCCTCTTCCCACTGGATTTTCCCTGTGCCTGCTGCCCAGATGCTGCCTTGGGATCAATCTTCACCACACCCTGGGATTCTTTCCACTTTCCTCTTGTGTTGACTCTCCAGATTGCTGAATTCCATGTCTTTCTTTCTTTCACTTTTTTTCTTTTCTGGGTCTATTTCCTTATTTTGGCAGAGCACACAAGGAGCTTCTTGAGAAAAGCTCATGAGGCATATATTTTTCGAGTCCTTATATTAGAAAGTGCCTTTATTTTGGCTTCATGCTTGGTTGATAGCTTGGCTGGGTCATAAGGTAGCAAAGTAAACTTGATGTAATATGCACAAACACCCGCCCTCGCTTACAATTAATCACCATTAACATTTTCTCTTTATGTAGGAGTCTTATTTTTTCTCTTTAGCAAATAGCTTTTAACTCATTTCAAAAGACTTTCTTGGATGATACTCACAAAAGATCTCAACTTTGACCTGGCTTGTTGCAGTGGTCTAAAAAACATTTTATGAAAGTTTAAAAGTTTTATGGGTAACTAGACTAATTTAAAAATGTGTTTACTGTGATAATAATATTCTGACATTTAAAAAAAGATTCACATTTAAGATCAACATAGAATAATTATGATTTTCCTATATTATTTGCTTTCTTATTTTTAAGGGCACAACATCCTTACGGGCTGCTGATTCTGATAGCATCCTGGGATATTACAAGTGGAGAGTTGATATTTCACAGACTTGCCCAATTATGAGACTCACCTAGTATGCTTGGCACAAGTACTGACTGCTGAGTTCCATGTTCTAGATCAGCCAAATCAGGATCTTCTTGAGAGGAGTCTTGGAATTGGTGTTTTCAACAAACATTCCAGAAGTTTCCTAAAATGAGAAACATCCTCTGGAAAATAAATTATAAATTAGCAGTGCTGTACAGATGCCGTTTGATTTATAAAAGGGTTACATCCCAGTAAACCTAACATAATGTCAAACGGTTTTAAGTTGAACCATCTTACATTGACGACCATTTATATGTATTTGAAAGGTGGCTTCAAATAAAAATTTGTCTTCGTTTGAATCTTCCTGTGTATCTTTCTCTTTACTTCAGGTAAAAGTTATGAAGTGTACAGTATAGGGACTCCGATGTTCTGTACCCAAACACCTTGATGATTTTGATCATTAATATTTAGTGTTCACAAGCACTTGACAAAATACAGGGTGTCCATAAAGTTTGTGTGCAAGTTTAAATTGCACACTATTTTAAATTGGCCGTGAACTTTACGGACACCCCGTATCTTTCACCAAGTAGGATTTTGTAATAACAAGGTGTACATAAAAGACAAAAGTTACATTTTTTTACATTTTGTTAATATTATAAGGCAGCAAAATAATGCATTTCCCACAGTAACCAGGTTTGAACTAAATGCTTAGTTACACCTGAAGGCAAAGACATTATCAACTGAATGGCAATTACAGTTTAATTAAGGAAAGGCCACAGAATTTTGAGTAGACAGCCTGTGAGCCTCATCTGAGGTTGCTGCATGCTAATTACTTAACCCAGGAACCCAAGAACAGGGCGCCAGATGAAAACAGGTGTTTCATAATGAATGGGAGGAACCATAAGAAACATCTTAGTCAAATACATTTCTAAAGAGGAGGTGGAACCCTTTTCCCTTTTAGAAATGCCCTTTTAGGGCAGCAAATCGTGAAAACTCAGAAAGGAAGCAATCATTTATTTAAAAATTCTTTTCACAGGGTCCTTTTTGAATAATGTTTGGCTTGTTGTTTTCGCCTCTGTACTTCAGGGGTCTCTCCTTTCCATTTTGTGCCTATTTGCAGTACATTACCCAGTGGGAAGTGAATGCCCTTCAGTCTTAATTGGAGTCTCTTAAATGCTTTTTCTAAAGGATTTTTAGCCTCCCTGCGGAAGGCCACTCTGTTATCATCGCCTCCTAGACCTTCCTTCTAGTATAAAATGTTTCTGACCACAGCTGGGTAGCTAATGAGACGGTTCAGGATGGCTATTACGAATTTCATCTCTTAAAAGGATTTTGTGTTTTTCAAAATTTTTCCTGCATCTGTAAAGTTAACTTGTGCTGACCTGCCAACCTGTTTATGGAGGAGCCGGGCGAGGATGGAAACTTGGAATAAACCAGAACACGTTAACTGAGCTCATGCCATGAGTTCCTGTTGGGCTGACTGAGCTCTGTTTCATTTTCCTAAAGGTTTCTAAGGTGGGATTATATACACATGTGCACAACTAGTGTGTCCTGTCGCTCGGAAAGTACTTGCCTGCCAATTTTTTGAAGAAAACATGAAAAGAATAAAATCAAACATGAGATTTTAAGAAGCATTTAGAACCATACAATTTTTAAAGACTGAATCCCTTTCAGTCATCTGCCCGCAGACTGTCAGCACACACGTTCACCTCATTTTCCAAACGAGCATGTTCTAATTTAGAACGCCATTATAAAGGAATCATAGCAGAAGCTGTTAAAGAACCTTTCTTTTTCCCTCTTTTAAGTGGGCTGAGGGAGAGGTGAGGTTGAAAGCCATGTGACATTTTTCACTCTGCCTTAAACATATGAATAAATTACAGACAATGGTAAATGTCTGTACAGTATCGGTCTGCCATAACAAAATGCCACAGGCTGAGTGGCTTGAGCAACAGAGATGTCTTTTCTCCCAGTTCTGGAGGCTAGCAGTCCAAGACCAACGTGTCAGCCTGGGTTCTGCCAGGGGCCTTTCTCTCTGGCTCGGCAGATGGCCACTTTTTCCCTGCGTGCCTTCATATGGTCTCCTCTCTGTGTCCACACGTGCATAACGCCCTCTTACAAGGACACCAAACGTATTAGGTTAGAGCCCACCCACGTGACCTCATTTTGCCTTAATTACATTTTTTTTAAAATTAAAAAAAAAATTTTAAACAATTGACATCTTGCTATGTTGCCAGGCTGGTCTTGAACTCCTGGCCTCAAGTGTGCTTCCCTCCTCAGCCTCCCGAGTAGCTAGAAATATAGGCTTGAGCCACTGTACCATGCTTTTAATCACCTTTTTAAAGGATCTGTATCCAAATACGGTCACATTCTGAGGTTCTGGGTGTTAGGACTTTAACATACGCATTTGGGGAGGGTCACAATTCAGCCCCTAGCAGGGTCCTTAGAATGAGTGTGTGAATAAGGAGGCATTAGCAGCGTTCCAGAGGCACACTGCATCCACTGTCTTTTTTCTGATTTCTTCACTTTCACCCCTTAACAGATTATGGCCTAGATCCCACTCACCCCAACAATGTCATATGTTCGTTAAGTATAAGTTGAGTAGGGAGATGCGTTGAAGGTGATCTTTAGCAGTGGGAATTAACCAGTGTCACTAGGCAGTACCATGTAGGAAGTGAAGCCTAAAATATAAAGAGTGTTTGGGATAAAATTAGAAAATGGAGTGTGTGAACATATTTCTGCCGTAACTATGTGAGAAATAAGTTCCCATATCTTGAGATTAGAGCCCTGTATTCATTGAGTAATGCTAAGGAAAGAAAACAGAACTGCTTATAAAGATACTTTATCCCAGTGTGGCCTGCCTGTGCCTATATGCCACTGAGTAGCTTTATAACCATCTTTGAGGTCTTTGAAGGTGACATATTTTATTTGGAGAAGTGTTTTGTTCCCAGTGTCACTACCTATCTGTTTTTCCTTTTCTCTGTTTGGTTTTTCTGATTCCGTATCTTTCCTTCTCTTCAGTGTGTTTAAAATCCAGCAGAGTGACATGCCTCTTCACAAAAGACTATTAAAATAAGAAAGAAAATGAATAGGGATGCGAAAGAAAGACAGTGTTTAAACACCTGCCAAAGAAAAGCCAGAACAAGAATGTTCTTGCCAGAAAATGTAGCGGCCCCATTGAGACAGGTTGGTAATTTGAAGATGATTCATGTACGACAAACCACATTTGTGTTCTAGCCTATACACATTGTCAGCCACCTCATAGGCGTCCGACGATGGCTTCCTGTTTCAAGTTTCATGGAAAACTCTTGAATGAGCTGAGTGGTCAGTTTGGGTGGACTACTAGACTTACCACATGATGCAAAGATAGTGCTTCAAAAGCCCCCTAGTTTAGATTCAACATCTTTAAGTGGAACGGGTCGCTCAGAAACTTTAAGCACACAAGTAAGATTTGGATGCATCAGAATCTAACAATCATAAACCCTTTTGTAAAAAGACTGAAAATTCCTGAGTCACCTCAGTAATTCTTGAATTTGATAGGCATCTCTTGCACCAGGTGTTTCCTAGAAGGAAGTTAGAACTTGAGATGGCTGAGGTACAAAGCACTACCCAAAAGACTACAAGCAAGACCTAACTCTTTTAGGCCCTATTCTGAATCCAGATACTCATGGGCAGAGAGAAACTCTTAGCCCAGCCTCCACACCCATTAGTTGTGACTATCGTTTTAGATTTTTAAGGCATCTTACCTTAAATGCCTTTAGGATGTGCTGAGCACTTAACTTAAAGAAACTTAAAAGTCATAGAACATTGACCTTCTTCCAACCGAGAATACTTACTTCATTTGGATCCATGACCCTGTTTTAGAGACAAAATTCAATATCCCAAGGCCTAAAAATGAATCTTGCTATATTCTGTGGAAATAAATTATAAGGATTTTTTTTTTTTTTTTTTTTTTGAGACAGAGTGTCATTGTGTTGCCCTTGGTAGAGTACCGGGCGTCACAGTTCACAACAACCTCACACTCTTGGGCTTAAGCGATTCTCTTGCCTCAGCCTCCCAGGTAGCTGGGACTACAGGCGCCCACCAGTTGTGATTATTGTTTAGCAGGCCTGGGCCAGGCTCAAATCTGCCAGCCTTGATGTATGTGGCCAGCACCCTACTCCCTGAGCTATGGGTGCTGAGCCAAATTATGAGGATTTAATTAATAATTCCTTGTGGTTTTTCAGAGCTTCAACAACATGATTTTTGTTGGTGGGTATTCCAGTCCTAGAGGCAAAGAGAAAGAAGAGCACCAGGGTTCTGTTAGATCTTAAAAAGGGAAGGGCAGAATGAAGAGAGGCCCCCTTGATCATGATTTCTTAGCCAGTCCAGTGGATAACAGTTTTCATAATCAAGAGCCCTCCAGGACTTAGCCATCTATATTGAATTTAAAGGTGGTCTTAAAGTGTATGGAGTTAATAGAATCATAAAATGGAACTTTTTTTTTTCTGCTTTAGATTTTGACATTAGACATATTTGGAAACAAGAATAAAATGTAACTTCCTGTGTTTGGCAACCATGGCAACACATCTTATACAGTGCAGGCTTTTCCAAAACCAAAGGA
Organism: Loris lydekkerianus; assembly: GCA_963574355.1. Lineage (NCBI taxonomy): Eukaryota > Metazoa > Chordata > Mammalia > Primates > Lorisidae > Loris > Loris lydekkerianus. The sequence goes on along the minus strand of CAUYPK010038723.1, from coordinate 4,658 downwards.
ACAACAACTTGTATCCGACTAGATGTAGACAGTTGCTAATCAGATTTCAACATGATTCATGAAGTGTTGTATTAATCAAGTAGAGAGTCGGGCTTTTGAATGGTTTTTGTTTGTTTTGTTTTGTTTTAATTTTTTTTTAATTTTTGCAGGTGCAAGCATAAAAATAAATTCAGCAACCTCCCAGGTGGTGGGAAACAGAGCCGAGTCCAACTTGCAGCTTCTCTCATTCTTGGATATTATGTCAACCTTCTTGCTCGGTTCCTTTCCTTAGTCCAGGGCATTTTTGCTATAGAATAATGATGATTTCCCTTGTGCATTAGTTGGTCTCAGCAGCTTCAGCAATTGTCTTGAGACCAGTAGAGAATGCAGGTATCTATTTCGGGTGAGTATATAGGAGTCTATTTTAAGGGATGTTTTTCTTTTCCTGGAGACCTCTACAAGACCAGGAAAATATTTTTCAAAGAAATCTTGCTGCCCTAGTTGTGCCGGATTGTAAAAATCTACTGTCCGTTTTTATTCGCCTCAAAACCTTTTCAGCCTCTCTATTAACCCCAGCCACAAGCTGAATGGCGAGCTGTACCACCCCAGTCTATGGGTGAGGAAGAGACTCTGAAAGGTGGAGTTGCCTTATTTGCCTAAGGTCACCAGCTAGGAAGTGGAGGGACAGACTCTTAAATTCAAATCTTTCTGGCTCTGGAAGCCCATGTGTTTCCTCTGCCATACTCACAGATCTGTGTTTATATTTAAAATGGCTATTTCTTATTTTTTAAGCATACACAGCACCATACTGGGGTGCCAAATAGCTAAAGAATTAAACGAATCATTTTCTTCTCGGAAGACTTTGTTGCAGAGATACTAAGTGTCAGCTATCTCTCCATTTCTATTTATTTGTTCTCCTTAGGATTCTGGTCTAATAGGCAATATTTGATTCAAAATTGAAAAGTGAGATGGGAGAGGTGTGTGTTCTGTTTAGATTGGAATGAAAACTTGTTACTGGTTGCCAGTCTTAAAGGGTGATTGCTAGTCATTGAACATCTTACATTGTAATGTCAGATCCATGCCACCCCTCACTGGGTCGCTGTAATTCTACCTTGTAATTCTGCCAGTTCCTAATGCTTTTAGTGAATTGAAAACCTAAAGTATAGGTGCATAACTAAACACCTGTAATAATGTCATATTACAAAGAGTTTAATTTTAGTTTAAAAAATGGTTTTAGTTTTCTATATGGTTTTATAGCTTTCTAAAGAGATCCAAATTCTCAAGTGTGATGCCTAAAAGAATGGAAAAAAAAAAAACAAAAGTTGAGGTTTAGTTACAGTTCAGTTAGATAATTTGCCTTTTCTGGTTAATTTGCCATAGAACTAAATTGTCTTTCTAACTTCCTTAGTTGGGAGAAAGAAGGTGAAGCCTGCAGAAAAATCTGAGATGTTTAATTGGAGTGTTTAGAGAAAGAAGGAAGACATGTTAATTGGAGTAGATGTGGGGAGGCTCTTGAAGAAATTAATTTTCACCACTCATTACTGTGCGAAAATAGTAACTCCTTAAACAATTATTTTACGTGTAAATTATTCCAACTGTTTTTCAATTATTTGTGTTTGATGAATTGTCTTTAAATTACATCCTAAGGAGCAGTGAAGTGTTTGCTTACCTGAAAACTGTGTCAGCAATGTCTGCACCATTCTTAATCATCCTTCCCACTGGCTTTGCTATTTTCCCAATTTCAAACGTTAGTGTTTGGTATATTATCATTCAAAATATTTGGAATTCTGCAGGAAGGCCCTGTTGGAAACAATTTCCTCTGCGTGAAAAATCTAAAGACCTGTTAAAATAAATCATCGCCTAGTTGGGCCAGGCCTTGGGAATTATCGCCACACATTTATCCATGACTTAGTTATTCATTTTATAAATATTTGTTAACGGCCTTCTGAGGCACAGGTACAGTGTGGGAGCAACACCAGGAATCAATCCACATTGGGGGCCTGTCCTCAGGGAACTCCTAATCTAGTGGTGAGGTTTATTTTTTCTTCACATATTTCCTCCTCAAAGCGGCAGTCTTTTTTTATTTTCCCTACTCGCTTAAGAAGAACAATTAAAACTTATTTTTGTGATTTCTGAAAAATCACTGAATTGCAGCTAGCTACTTCTGAAATTCAGTTATGAATTTTTTTCCATCATTCCAGAACACAGAAAAGGACTTGGGAGTAAGCGGTTTGACTAGATGGTGCCCTGATTGGATGCAGGGGCTCCCCGTGTGGTGCTCCACCCCAAATCTTGGGGGTGCAGCTCGTTATCTGGAATGCTTGTTTCACATACATCTCATGTTAAAGACAGAAACCAAAATAGAAGATCTTGTATGTAAGACATCCTCAGTGTCTATGTTGGAGAGAAAAATGTATAAAATCAACACTAAAGACACCATTGTTATAAAATTATTTTTAAAAAACTAGTGGGATTTTTTTTTTCTTTCTCTCTCAAGAGGATTAGGCATATTAACTAAGGAATGTTAATCCATTGCTTTTCAGTGGCTTTTTAATGGTTTCTTATATAATTTGAACAAGATATTTCCACCTTTTAGGCAATGTTTTGAAACGAGGCTAAATCTCCGAAGCTCCCAAAATTTTAACTCATAATTTGGAGACCATTTGTGTCGCTCCTGTTATTGAGAACGAACGCCGCAGCCTGAACCCCTAGGGTCCCCTGCAGCTCTGCTCACCCCACACTTATGTCTGTTTACAAATGGGTGGTCAGTTGACTGCCGTCGGCCTCCCTTGTCGTCCGTAAGCCTCCCAAGGGCAGAGCGATCTGCTTTTGCTTACTAATGTAGTCCCTTTTCCATAATAGCTGCTTGATAAATCATGCATGTATGCCTCCATTGCACAGTAAACACCTTTTTCTACATCCTTATCTTTTGGGGTTTTTTGAGACAGTCTCACACTCTTGCCCAGGTGAGAGTCCCATGGTGTCAGCTTAGCTCACAGCAACCTCCAACTCTTGGTTTCAAGTGATCCTCCTGCCTCAACTCCCGAGTAGCTGTGACTACAGGCGCCACCATGGTGGCCAGCTAATTTTTCTGTTTTTAGTAGAGATGGGGTTTCACTCTTGCTCAGGGTGGTCTTGAACTCCTGAGCCCAAGGGAGCCTCCCACCTCGGCCTCCCAGAGTGCTGGGATGACAGGCATGAGCCACTGCACCGGCCTACTTCTTATCTGTTTGTGGCCTTCTTCCTCCTCTTCCTTGGGTGTCTTCCTGGTAACTTTCAAGGAGGCTCTGTTGCCCTGTAGCTCTCGCAGCGCAGGTGGCATGACCTTCCATCAGCTCCCCAGGGCTATTTGGCTCTCCATGGTGTACATCTCTGCTGAGCCACATGGCGTCCCTCTGAGTTTCCTTTACGTTTCTTTGCTGCTGTCGTCCCCTGACTTCCTGGTCATTTCCTCATATTCACCAGATGAGGTTCAGACTCTCCCTGTCCGCCCTAAAGTCTTGCCATTACTGAAGGGAACTCGGCCCCCATGGGTCTCTCTGCGGCTGGTCTGACATCCCAGCTGGCACAGTTTTGCAGCCTTGTCCCTACTGCGTCTTCAATCCCTCTGCCAACCCTGCCACCAGGCTCCTTCTCCTCAGCCCATAAACATGTTTGAGTGTCTTTCATGCTTTGTGAATTTGAAACAAACAGCAAACAAGACTTTTTCTTCTGCTTGATCATTCTCCACGCCAAAAAAGTTCAAGGTTCTTTATTGCGCAAAACCCACTTGCTCCTAAATGTAATCATTCTCTAAGACTTTACCCCTGGTCCTCAACAGCTGCTTTTGTTTGGAAAACTTCACCAAATAACTTCAACTTCTTGCTGATGTGCCAGTAATGCATTTCTGACTGTCTGTTGGACATCTTCCCCAGAATGTCCTGCCAACACCTGAAGTTCATGGTGTCTGAACACAAGCTAGTACTCTTTCCTCCAAGTCTTCTCTTCTCTCGACATCCTACCACTCCCTTGTAGAGAGAGAGTTGGGCCATGGAGTTCTCTGTGACTTCTCCAGGCAGTTCCTCAGACTCTGCTCTTCTTCCTCCTCAGTATCCCTTGCAAGATACATTCATCATTTTCAATCCCTTTTCACTGGTCCTGTCCAAGTTCAGATGCCTGGGTTGTTACAGTCACCTCGTAACTAAACTACAAGGATATAAATCTGGGTGCCTTGGGGACTTAGTGTGACTAGTTGATATAAATAAATTCTCCTCTATGAGATATATCTCCCAGCATCCTGTTTTCCACTGTATATGCCTGTAGGTTTCATTTCTGCCTTGGGAAGATAGTCCAGAATGCTACATGTGGCCACAGTCTGTCCACCGATACCAGCCCTGGGACGTGGTATGACTGCCAGGGGACAGTTGGATGTACAGACAGGGATAGTCACATTATATGTAGCTTCTTAGGGCTCTTATTTATCCACTAAATGTTTGACTTAAAAATATTGATCCAGGGTGGCGCCTGTGGCTCAAAGGAGTAGGGCGCTGGCCCCATATACTGGAGGTGGTGGGTTCAAACCTGGCCCCGGCCAAAAACTGCAAAAAAAAAAAAAAAAAAAAAAAAAAAAAAAAAATATAAAAATAAAAATATTTAAACAATTAAAAAGCTATTTTAATAAAAATAAGGCACATTCAACC
>CAUYPK010038720.1:0-10724 GCA_963574355.1 Loris lydekkerianus | reverse complement strand
TTGTATTTCTTTTGTTAGATTTATTCTTAGATATTTGGTTTTTTCTTTATAAAAGGTATCTTTTAAAAATATTTCTTTCCTGCTGGGTGCAGTGGCTAATGCCTGTAATCCTAGCACTCTGGGAGGCCAAGGTGGGTGGATATCTTGAGCTCAGGCATTGAGACCAGCCTGAGCCAGAGCTAGACCCCCGTCTCTAAAAATAGCCATGTGTTGTAATGGGTACCTGTAGTCCTCAGGAGACTGAGGCAAGAGAATCACTTGAGCCCAAGAGTTTGAGGTTGCTGTGAGCTACTGAGGGTGATAAAATGAGACTGTCTCAAAATAAATAAATAAATAAATAAATAAATAAATAAATAAACCAAACAAACATGGATTGGGGCGGTGCCTGTGGCTCAAAGGAGTGGGGCGCTGGCCCCATATACCAGAGGTGGGAGGTTCAAACCTAGTCCCGGCATGGCCAAAAACTGCAAAAAAATAAAAAAAAACCCAAAAAACAAAACACAGATACATAATTAGATGCCCACCTAAAGGGGAGTAGAATAATGTAGATTTTTAGTCAATGCATACAACAAAACAAGTTTCAGAAGGCTTGAAGAAACAAATGTTAAAATTCACTCACAACTCTTTAAAAATACCATAAATCTCTGGTTGAGAAAGAATCTTCCACATTTAAATACAATGGAAGAAATAATAGAAAAAGATTTAAAAAAATAAAAAACACAGTATTACCATAACATTAAAGGCAATAAGCAAAATCTGAGAAACAATTTGTATTAGTGGACAAAAGGTTAATCTACATGGACATGTAAACAAGAAAACAGATAATTAAATATCAAGACTCCCAGATGTAAATAACTACAGGGACAATAAAGAGAGAAATAAAAACAATCACAAAGATATGAAAATTTGTACTACTACACTAAAAAGTAAAAATGCAAGTTAAACTGACATATAATTTACTAATAACAAGTTAACAAAGAGTTTTTTAAAAATCTAAGACTCATAAATTTTGGTGGCCTGGAGTGCTAAGAAAAGGTACGCATAAACTATTGTAAGGAAGGTAAACTGATACAATCTTTCTCAAAAGCAATCTGGCAAATCTGGAAGACACACATAAACTAATGAAAATGATCAGCAAAATTATTGATACTGAAATGTGGCTGCTATGCTGGAGCACACAATGACTTGAATAAAAAGAAGGGTTAGGTCAACCCAAGGCAAAGCTTCCTGTTCCTCTTAGCCTAATGTGCTTTAAGTAAGTGCTTCTTAAACTATCTCTGATGAAGAACCAGAGTGGTATTTTATTTTATTTGTTTCCGATCTATGTCACAAAAGTACAAGAAAAATAAATTAAATGACACACAACAAAAATCTGTATTTTAAAAACTATCAGAGTTAACATAAACTTAACATTTACCCTAATTTTTATACTGTTATGCTTATTCTTGTGATCCATGGGCCACATTTTGCACACCACTATTGTACATGTCTAGTGGCTGAGACATACTAATAGGCCCATATGTAATGGTTCTTGAACCTCACATTATTAGAAAAATATTAATCTGAATTATCAGTGGATTATTGCCCACAAATAGACAACCCTCATTTTGAGGAAGTCCTGTAAGGACTAGGCATAAAACTTGACTGCTCTATGCCAGCCTTGGAAACAATTTTGTTCCCTCTCCTTTTGAATAATGTGTAATCTCTCTTGCAAATCTGATAACTTCAAATATGAAGCAAACCACAGAAAATCAGTCACCACTTCTTAAAATTTTACATCTTTTTACTCAGTTCTCACCAAGTCAACCTACATAATAGGATGTAATTCCAATCAAAATATTAACCAGCTTTTATTGTTTATTTTACTTCAACAGGATTAAAACAAATCCTGGGGGGTATTGAGATTTGTTTTAATTCGGGGAGCATTAAGGATCAGGAAAATTAAATTGAGTCTCAATAGTACCTGGAAGAGAAATTCATGATCACCCTTGATATCTGGTAAAGGAATGATAGGATGGCAAAGGGTGATCTTACTCTCCCAGATACCAGTTAATTCTATGAAGTGACAGAAATTAATGTGATTCTGACAAAAGTAATGGTAGCATAGTAAGAATTACAAAATAAAGCAATTACAGCAACAATATTTACTGAGCATCTGTTCAGATGACATATTAAGGCAGGACCTTAATATTCGTTATGTCATTATTCCTCACAACCTTACAAAGTAGATGCTATCATGATTCCCATTTTACTCTGAGGAAACAAGTTTAGAGGTTAAGTAATTTAATAAGTGACGTGGAAAAAATATATATGTATCAATTTAAAAAACAGAGTCCACAAACACTCAATTTAATGCTAAGGGTAGCATTTCCACGTCACTGAGGAATGGACATTTCCACGTCACTGAGGAACGGACTGCTTATCTATTAAACGGCTGTAAAGCAAGAGATGACCAGATTATAAAACTCATTTTGATCCAACCTAGCAACAAATGCAAATAACAAGTACAGGTGCATGAAGAGATAAATATTAAAAATAAACTATAAACATTCTAGAACAGTGGTTCTCAACCTTCCTAATGCTGCGACCCTTTAATAACAGTTCCTCATGTTGTGCTGGTGACCCCCAACCATAAAATTATTTTCATTGCAACAAAAATAATTTTGTGGTTGGGGGTCACCACAACATGAGGAACTGTATTAAAAGGTCACAGCATTAAGAAAGTAAAAGAAGTATGTTGGCCAAAGATATATATGATATACAGTGGAGGGCTAATATCCCTAACAGTTCAAAAAGAATCAATGTGAAAAGAACAGCTGAACAGAATTACTAAAAAGAGTTCACAGGAGAAATACAAATAGACAAAATATTTTAAAACTCTTAGCTTGACTAAAAGATTAAAAAAAAATAGTAAAAACTAGAAAAGAAAACCAGCAATATTCCTCATTCATCAGCCATTAAAAAATGAAAAACTGATAATATCTATGTTGTGAGATTGTGAAAATAAACATCGATGCATGGTTGTTAGAGAAGTTTATTAATGTTGCTTTTCTTTGGAAAGTAAATCTCTGGTACCTATCAAAATTAAATATCTGGTTAATCTTTACCTCAGGGTTAATACTTCTAGCAACTGATACTTCGGACACAGAAATATGTTCACACTGCTGCCTGTTTCTCATTCGTATAATGCTCTTCCCCTGTTTTTTGTCTAAAAAATTCTTATGCATGTTTCAATACTAGGTTCAAACGTCCCTTCCTCATGTCCAGCCCGTGTTTAATTCAGCTTGCATTCCTCAGCACAATTCCAAAGCCCGAGTAGTATTTTAAAAGCATATGTAAGGCCGAGGCGACACAGAACATGCAGCAGACCATTCAGAAGCAACAGGAGAACGTGAAGGCATCTGCGTGCATTAATGATGACTAAACAATCAAATAATTCTCTGAAGGCAGGAAGAAAAGAGTTGCTGGTGTACGGCTAGATTGAGTCTGGAAGAGCGGGTCAAAACAAAGACAAGCAAAAGCAGTCCCACGTATAGATTCCTAAAGAACAGAAAGATGTTTTTTTTAAAAAAAAAAAAGTCTGAGGTCTGGTAGCATGATACCTCCTGCTTTATTTTACTTTTGAGTAATGTCTTGGCTATTCGAGGTTTTTTCTAATTCCATATAAAAAGAAGTATTGTTTTTTCAAGATCTTTAAAGTATGACGATGGAGCTTTAATGGGAATTGCATTGAAATTATATATTGCTTTGGGTAGTATGGACATTTTCACAATGTTGATTCTTCCCAGCCATGAGCATGGTATATTTTTCCATTTGTTAACATTCTCAGCTATCTCTTTTCTTAGAGTTTCATAGTTCTATTTGTATAGATCTTTCATGTCCTTTGTTACATAAACTCCCAAATATTTCATCTTCTTTGGCACTACTGTGAATGGGATAGAGTCCTTAATTGTTTTTTCAACTTGACTATTGTTGGTATATATAAAGGCTACCGATTTATGGATGTTGATTTTGTGACCTGAGAAGCTGCTGTATTCCTTGATCACTTCTAAGAGTTTTGTAGTAGAGTCCCTAGTGTTTTCCAGATATACAATCATATCATCTGCGAAGAGCGAAAGTTTCTTTTTGGAAAGATATATGGAGAACACTTAGAGATCTAAAAATAGACCTGCCATTCAATCCTGTAATTCCTCTACTGGGCATATACCCAGAAGACCAAAAATCAAATCATAATAAAGATATTTGTACCATAATGTTTATTGCAGCCCTATTCATAATTGCTAAGTCATGGAAAAAGCCCAAATGCCCATCGATCCACAAATGGATTAATAAATTGTGGTATATGTATACCATGGAATACTATGCAGCCTTAAAGAAAGATGGAGACTTTACCTCTTTCATGTTTATATGGATGGAGCTGAAACATATTCTTCTTAGTAAAGCGTCTCAAGAATAGAAGAAAAAGTACCCAATGTTCTCACCCCTACTATGAAACTAATTTAGGACCTTCACATGAAAGCTATTACCCAGTTACAACCTAAGAATAGGAGGAAGGGGGAAAGGGTGGGGAGGGAGGAGGGAGGTGGGTAGAGGGAGGGGGATTGATAGGATTACACCTGAGGTGCATCTTACAAGGGTATATGTGAAACTTGGTACATGTGGAATGTAAATGTCTTAGCAAAATAACTAAGAAAATGCCAGGAAGGCTATGTTAACTAGTGTGATGAAAATGTGTCAAACGGTCTATGAATCAAGTGTTATGGTGCCCCACGATCATATTAATGTACACAGCTATGATTTAATAAGAAAAAAAATGATTTGGAATTCTTCTGCATGGGAACTTGGACTCCTCCCTCATTTTCTTATTAATTCATTTATTCATATCAGTATGTCCTCATGAATATTTATTTTCATGAATATTCATTTTATTTTTGGGTTGTCATCCAATACTATTTAATTTATTTTGTTGCCGAAATGATTCTAGCTTTGGCCATTGGGAGCTCTTTCAGTTGGCTCCTTTGTCATCTTGACACACCCCTACCTGTTGGGATTTAGTTGCTTGATTTTTGAGTACTTAATTACTTTCTGTCACTGCAAGGTGCTTCAGGATCATGTTGTGTATTTCCTGCTCAAGTCAGCATGCTTTTCATAATAATATCTGTTAGGAATTCTGAAACTACATTCTCCATAGGTTTAAAAAAATGAGTGATCAATTGTAGAGAATGAGAGTCAAGCTTCTCACTCTTGGAGTGAAGAGTTAGAAATATAGAAAGGAAAAAGAGTAGAAGTATTCTGGGGGTTTAGATTGAAATTTAAAAGTGCATATTTAAAAGTGTATATTTAGGAATATCTCTGGCAATGCTCCTGTCTCTGTGTCTGGATTGTCTAATACTACATATGACTACTCCAGCTTTTTAATGTTTACTGTTTGCTTGGTATACCTTTTTCCAACCTTTCATTTTCTGACTTTTTGTCTTCATATTCAAAGTAACTTTCTTTTAGATGGTAATAGTTGGATCTTGTCTTTTTACTGGAAAAATCTATGCCTTTTAATGTGTTAAGTTCATTTATAGTTTATATAATTATTGAATCTCAGTGCAGTGTTTTATCACCCACCCCTTTTCTTGCAGCTCTCTCTTCAAAGGTATACTGTCCTAGAAATTCTGGCCACTTCAGAAACTCCTGATTCTACTTTCTGTCACCTTAACTTGGTGAGCTCTCCCACACACTCTGCTTGAGCTTCTTCCTGTTCTGCAGTAGAGGGAAAGTCTTAATTATCATGGCATCACTCATGCCCAACTAAGCTTCTGGGCAGTGATTTTCTCTGCAAGGTCCTTGTCTCTGTGTTTCCTTTCTTTCAAAGATTCCAGTTCTGTGCTATATGTTGTTCAATCCCTAAAAACACTGGCCTCACATATTTTATCAATTTTGATTATCTGCTATTTTTTTTTTTGTTGTTGTTGAGAAGGAAAATACAGTACAGTTACTTTATCATACTTAATAAGAGATGTACCAAATCAATCTGTCTTTTAAACTAAACACAACAATAAAAATATCAGGTATTCTGGCTAATTTAACACATGGATTGTTTTTACTTTCAAATCTCAAATAATTTGCACCATTGAATTTCCTGAATATTTTGAAATAAGTTTTTTAAACCTATTGGTTCTGGCCAAAGAGAGAAAAATGAAAAGATACATGGTGCTAGTAACAAATGAATATTACCAAAGAACACAAAACTACTTAAATATGGTACTTTGTTCTTTTTTTAAAAAACAGAATCTCATTTTGTCACCCTTGTTAGAGTGTTGTGGCATCATAGCTCACCACAACCTCAAACTCTTGGGCTCAAGTGATCCTCTTTCCCCAGCCTCCCAAGTAGCTGGGACTACAGGCACCCACCACAAGACCCCACCAGTTTTTCTATTTTTAGCAGAAACAGAGTCTCTCTCTTGGTCAGGCTGGTCTTGAACTCCTAAGCTCAAGCAATCTGACTGCCCCAGCCTCCCAGAGTGCTAGGATTACAGACTTGGGATAATTTGTTCTTTATAAATTCTTTTACATACTTTCCTGTTAGGACTCATGTTGGTTACCAAGGGTAGAAACCTAACTGAATTAAGCTTGAAGGAGAACATACTGGCTGTGTACAAAACAACATCCCAAGCTGTCTGGCTAAAATTGTTATTGGGCATCTATCTTTATCTCTCAGCCCTCTTTATCCCTGTGTTGGCCTTCCTGGCTGTCAGTTTGACATAAGCAGCTTCCATCTTATGTTCTGCTGGTTTCCCAAGCACATAAAAAAGAGAGCTCCCAGTCAAAGAAAATAATAATTACTAGAAGCCTGATACTTAGGGGATATGGGAAATGTACAGTGGTTTAGCACATAATTAATATCTGTGACTCCAGAGAGCTTACATTCTGGTGATATATGAGAAACAATTAGGAAGTGAACATAAAAACAATTTAGGATCATAACATTAATATAAAAAATAGGATAACAGGGTGGAAAGTAAATGTGATGGTCCATCTGTGTAGGGGGCATTTGACTCAAGAGATACATCATCATGAGAAAAAAGGCAGCCAGGGGAAAGTCTAGGAAAACAGTATTGCAAGTAGAAAAATAGCAAGTTCACTGCTCCTGAGATGGGAACCAGCATGGCCTCACTGAGGTACAGAATGAAGTGAATGTGGAAATAATAGATAGAGATGAATGAGGTAGGTAGAACTTAGATAATAATGACTTATGGACCATAGTAAGGAGTTAGGATTTAATCTTGGCTACAGGGAAATTTGTTGAAAAATAGCCAAGAGATATGATGTCAACCTATGATCATTTGGAAGGCTCTTTGGGAGAAATCCCCAACAATAAACCAGGATTGAGAGCTATTAGTCTGGCTTGAGTGATGTGCCTATTTCTAAATTAATAACTATGGCCAGGGTACTGCTCTGCTTTGATTGGCCCATCTCAGGTTATCCTACTCTTGAGGCCAGATAGTGAGATCAGTGCCATCTGAACTATATGAACTAAAAGTAGGAATATGAGTAACATTCTCACAAGGAGGTATGATTTCCAGAAGAAGGGAAAATGGATGTTGGGCAGATACAAACAACAAAAACACACATCTGATTCATTTTTCAAAGAATAGTTACCATCATGGTAGAACTCCTGGAGACAGGCTGTGTTCTGGTAGCTATGACACCAAAAGTCAAGAGTTTTCTTCACCAACTATTGAGATAGCATCTGAACACTGGGCACTAGTCTGAACACTGAACAAGTCCAGTGCAGTTCTAAAATGATACGCAAATGAAAATCTCTCATTAAATAAGATGACGATATGTTTTCTATTATTTTATTTTTATAAATTGTGTCCAAAGATCATGGAAGAGACTACATTTGAAAAAAAAAATTGTTTGATACGACATTCTAACAGACTGAGTAAATTTCTATAGCCCAGATACTCCTTACAGGAAATTCACGTGTGTCTCAGTCTTTAAGGATGCAGTTCTTGAGTAACTTTGATGAAGTCAAGCTAGTAAATCACTAGTATTCCTTGATATTCATCTGAGGATTCTGAGAGAAATAAACTGTGAAATAGTGACACTGCAGTAAGATGCAATATATCCTCTCTATAAACAGCAGCTCTCCTGAAAATTGGAGAAAAAATTGCGAATACTACACCCATCAAGGGAAAAGAGGCAGAAATGAAAGGAGATTCCAGAAATTATAGATCATTGAATCTCATCTCATCATCTCAGTTGCAGGAAAGGTGATTGAGGGTTTAATTAAATTTGGATTCTTGAATAAGTACAACAAGAAAGAGTTTCACTCTCGGCATTTCCGTATAGCATTTGAAGTTGTATAATAAAACTTGTCTTCAGGGAAAGCCTGGCTCCCTAGCTAGAAACTTTTATAAAATTAATCACAAAAAAGAATGTCTGGCTTTTTTTATGCCATCTCTGCTGCTTGGGCTAAGGTTAGAGTATGGATAATTTGAAATACTTTTTTCTCTTAATAAACAGTGTTTGATGTTTTAGGATAATGGGGATTTGGGTATTCTACCTGCTAAAGCTCCTTGTCTATCAGTAGCTTGCATGACTTACTGATCAAAACAAATCATCATCATTATTAATCACACACACTTATTGTGTGTCATCATCTGCATGAAGGATTGTGTTAGATGCAGAAGCATAAAGAATTATTCTCCCTGTATTTAAGAACTCTGTTTAGAAAATCATGGCACACACAGCCGTTCAGAGAAGACAAGGCAGCATACGGACTGGGATTCAGGGAAGTGTCATTAAGGTTGGGATATTATTTGGGTCTTGAAGAAATAACTGGTCATCTAATCCAATTATAGATGAAAGGTAAATGACTGGAGACACGTCAGTTTTCTTCATTTGCTACATGCCCTTCCTAGGTGAGCTCTTTTATTTCTACAATTTCAAATGCTCTCTCTATGAGCTAATGATGTCCTACTTTATATTTCTAGCCTGGGCCCCTCTCTAGAGCAAAAATCCACATTCTGCTTCCTACTTCACATTTCTATCAAAAAACCTTTGGCTTCACTGTGTCCAAAGCTCAGTGCATTTTTCTTTCCTAAATTAGCTTTTCCTGCTGTAATCTATATTTTAATGACACCACCAGTCACTACGAATTTATGCCACAAAGCTCAGAATCATCCTTGACTCTTTATTTTCCCTACACTTCCTCTTCCCATCAGCTTCCAAATTCTGACAATTTGACTTCGCTTGCTTTCTACTACATCCTTCATTTGCATTGACTATATCTCTCAATGCAGCAGATCAACTCACTGATCACATGGTATTGTATATAAGTACTTACATGTCTGCGATTTCTAAGTAGAGCCTATCGTATTTTAGTCTTTCATTTGATTTGCAGTGCCTAATGCCACACCTAAACCATTGGAGTGTGCAAAAAGAGAGTCTTATTGAAAGAACTGTATGATAGGCATTTATTATGTATCCAATAAGTTATTTAATAATTCACTTAATGTACATTGATAAAAGACTTGCTATATGGTGGGACTAGCTTGGTATTTAGGACACAAAGATGAATGAGAGATAGCATCTGTGCTCTCTGATAGCTCATAGAGGATGATGAAGAACAAACATACAAACAAGTAGTATTGATGGAAAATTAATGTCAAGATGGACCCAGTAATCTTAACATTTATATTCTTTAGACTCAGCATATACATGTATGTGTGTCATGTCATCTTCTCTGATCACGACATTGCATATTTTGTAATGTTCTCTCTCTCATATTATTTCAATGCAGAACAGGCTAAAATGTGTTAAAAGTCTCCTGTTAAATTGTTACTTACAAAGTACTTTGGAGAATAAAAACATTTCCTTTCAAAAGGTCATGTTCCTATGAATATGAATCCTGGCTAGAAAAACAAAAACACCGTGGTATCATGTAATTAATGGAACTACTGATAAAAATAAGAATTCATCTCACAACTGCCCACTTTGGGCATACATCAAGATACAGTGATTTTAGAGACTGTAAGCCAAGAAGTCAGTGATAAAATCTGAGAATATTGATTATTCCAGGTACACTGAAAAATTGACTGGAGAAATCAATTAAACATCTCAGAAAGGGGAAAAAAATAACACATCTTTGAGTCTTTCCCAGAAATCATCTTATCTCAATCACTTTTTTTTTTTTTTTGTAAAGAAAAGAGGCTCTCTCAGGTAAGTGACAATGTTTACCCTGAAAGTTTGACTTGTCTGACTGCCTCCAGATCTACTTTGAAGACTTTTCTAAAGATCAAGTAAGATTCCAGTAGCACTTTTGATGTATTAAAAAAGAAAGAATGTTTTTCAGGTTTAATCAGCTTGCAGATTATTATTACTGCCACTAGAAAATTGAAAACATTCTTGATGAGCTTCCAAAATGGAATTCGTCTACACAACTACAAAAAACAAATGTTCTTTTATGTTCAGAATAGGAGTAATGCTATTTAGTTTTTTTTTTTTTTTTTTTTTTTTTTTTTTTAAACAAAAAGGCTAAAGCCCAAGAAGGGCACAACTTTTTTATCTCAAACTAGTGTAGTGTTTTTCTGTGTTTTATGTTTTGTTTATGGGTGATTTTTTAGCATGGCCTTTGGTTGTTTTCTAATATTTGTTGCTATTTTGTGATTTAGCGTTTTTTTTTCAAAAAAAAAAAAAAAAAAAAAAAAACACTAAATAGCATTACT
>CAUYPK010038719.1:0-10758 GCA_963574355.1 Loris lydekkerianus | reverse complement strand
GAAAAAAAAAAAAAAAAGAAATGAAATCAGAAAGGAAGAGCAAAGAGAGGGAAGGAGGGAGGGGAGTGGGGCTTTGGTGTGTGCCACACCTTTTGGGCGCAAGACACGATTGTAAGAGGGACTTTACCTAAAAAATGCAATGGGTGTAACCTGGTTTATTGTACCCTCAATGAATCCCCAACAATAAAAAATAAAGAAATGGAAAAAGAAAAAAAAAGGAAGTCACCACATTTTTGGAACAAAATGATACTGAAGACAAATTATCAAAACCTGTGGGACTGCAAAGGCAGTTCTAAGAGGGAAATTTATAGAATTGGAAGCCTTCCTCAAAAAAACAGAAAGAGAAGAAGTCAACAACTTAAAGGGACTTCTCAAGTAACTGTAAAAGAAAGAACATTCCAACTCCAAACCCAGCAGAAGAAAGGAAATAACCAAAATTAGGGCAGAATGAAATGAAATTGAAAACAAAAGTCATTAAGAAGATCAACAAAATGAAAAGTCGGTTTTTTGAAAAGATTAATAAAATTGATCAGCCTTTGGCTAATCTAACCAGAAACAGAAAAGTAAAATCTCTAATATCATCAATCAATCAGAAATGATAAATAACAACAGACACCTCAGAAATCCAAAAAAATCCTCAATGAGTACTACAAAAAAACTCTATTCTCAGAAACATGAAAATCTGATGGAAATGGACCAATACCTAGAAGCACTCCACCTTCCTAGATGCAGCCAGAAAGAATTAGAAATGCTGAATAGACCTATATCAAGCACTAAAATAGTATCAATAATACAAAATATCCCCAAAAAGAAAAGTTTGGGACCAAATGGCTTAACATCAGCATTCTACCAAACCTTCAAAGAGGAACTAATATCTACATTACATAACCTTTTCCAAAACATAGAAAAAGAAGGAATACTCCCCAACACATTCTATGAAGCAAATATCACCCTGATCCCCAAACCAGGAAAACACCTAACAAAAAAAGAAAACTATAGACCAATATTGTTATGAATATTGATGCCAAAATATTCAATAAATCCTACCAAACGGAATTTAACAACACATCAAACAAATTATACACCATGATCGAGTCAATTTTATCCCAGGGTTACAAGGCTGGTTCAACATAAATCCATACTATAATACATCCATAATATAGTAAATCCATAAACATAATACATCACATAAATAAAATAAAAAACAAAGACCACATAATTCTCTCAATTGAAGCAGAAAAAGCTTTTGATAATATCCAGCACCCTTTCATGATCAGAACATTCAAGAAAATTGGCTTTGAAACATCATTTCTGAAACTGATAGAGGCCATATACAGCATACTCACAGCTAATATCATACTGAATGGGATAAAATTGAAAACATTTCCACTCAGACCTGAAACTAGGCAAGGAGATTCATTGTCTCCACTACTATTCAACATAGTAATGGAAGTTGTAGCCTCGCTATTAGGTAAGAGAAGGGGATCAAGGGTATTCAAATGGAGTCAGAGGAGATCAAATTTTTTGAGGATGATATGATCCTATACCTGGAAAACCCCAGGGACTCAACTATAAAACTCTTAGAAGTGATCAAGGAATACAGCAGCATCTCAGGATAAAAAAATCAATATGTACAAATCAGTAGCTTTTATATATGCCAACAATAGTCAAACAAACTCAAACTCTTGGGCTCAAGTGATTCTGTTATCTCAGCCTCCTAAGAAGTTGGGACTACAAGCCCTT
The DNA here is from genome assembly GCA_963574355.1 of Loris lydekkerianus. Classification (NCBI taxonomy): domain Eukaryota; kingdom Metazoa; phylum Chordata; class Mammalia; order Primates; family Lorisidae; genus Loris; species Loris lydekkerianus. Next base: position 9,015 of record CAUYPK010038719.1, on the reverse strand, counting down.
GCCAATGCCTGGCTATTTTTAGATATAGGGTCTTGTTCTTGCTCAGACTGGTCTCGACCTCCTGAGCTCAAGCAATTCACCAGCCTTGGCCTTTCAGAATGTTAGGATTACGGGCGTGAGCTACCATGCCCTGCCTGAATTTCTCTTGTTAAGGAAAGACTGGCTTTCCAACAGCAGGGAGAATAGTCAGCACATAGCCCTTGAGGTGTCAACTCCATCAAAGTTTGTCTCAGATGCCAGCAGGCATTTTGACGGATGTGGAGCCATCCTTGTGTTGAGGTTCAGAAAATGGTGCTTTGGAATGTTAATTACTTTGAACATTACAGGAGATTAGAAGGCCTCGGGAGCAAATTTTCTGACTTTCTCCTGCCCTCTTGTTTGCCATTCCTCTTAATCCCCTGAAGCAAGTTTAAAAAACCAGACTTCTTCCCCAAAGTGAATCATGAAAACTAGAACTCCTCTCTTTGAAAACAAGTTATAAAACCTACACAGTTCCTGTCTTTCTCCCTTCTCCCTTGAGTACTCTCAATTCAGAGGCATTCTTCCCTATACCCAGGCAAGAAATGCTATACAGAAAGGCCAAAAAGAATGTAAACAGACAGTTCTTGCTGGGGTTCCCACTCAGTCTATTACCATTAGATCATACCCTTTTGCTCAATTACATTTCTACACGCTGTCCATTCTTCATCAAACTCAAGCGTGAAAACAGGCAGTTTTCTTTAGATCTTTGGGTTTTCATTTCTGAAGACTCCCGTTTCATATAAAATTTTGATTAAATACGTCTGTTATGCTTTTTTATTATTATTTGTTCTTTTTTTTTTTTTGCAATAGGACACGTTTTATTTAAGACAATTACATTTGCTTACTAAATTAACGGACACCCTACTTTGATGGAAGTTACTACCTTATTTTTATTGTTGAACATTAACTTGCCAGTTATGATTTCCCAGAGAAGAATCTCTATTCACTTGGTTTGTAGTTATTTGAGTCCACTGAACTTAACCTAAACAGCTGTGATTGTGCTATGTGGAGTAGAATGTAGGGGACTCTGTTTAATTTAAAGCAAACTCACACTCATAAAACTAGCTATCTCCTTACATACTATAGTTATTATTGCTTAAGCAAAAATGTATTTCCCACCCAGTCTATGGGCCATATGGGAAAGTAGCCTTTTGGTATTACAGAAATTCTCATTTAAAACAAGAATGTGTTCCAAGGAAGCTGTGGATCCATAAAGAAAGGGACCTTATAGGTTTTGTGTCCTAGTTGCTTTTTACAGTACTATTAGTTATCAAACAATAAAATCTTATCTCTTCCAAAAATCAAAATGGACCCTTATAATTAAAAAAGAAATCACTAAGGAGTTCAGCAAACCTTACTTCTGGTAGTGGGCTGGCTGGTTTGGTTAGGATTCCTCCTACATAAACCACGTTAGGCAGAGTGGGTCTTGAAAATCCCAGAGCTACGTCAGTACACAGAATCCAGAGGCTGGACCCATGAACCAAATCTGTTACAGCAGTGTCAGTCATGACTCTCATGATGGGTAAGGAAAGGTATCACACCTTTTATGCCTCTATACTTTCTAGGGTAGACTTAAGTTGAATAAAATCAAATAGTTAAAAATTCTTCTTTTCACATAATTACAACATTATGTAATTATACTACATTATGTAATATATGCTCTATTTAATACTGCTTTAACTTTTAACTTACCCACTTTTCATTACATGAAAACTTGTTGCTAGAATATGACATTAAACATTTTTTTGAACATTTTTATGGGATGATGTCTTCATTTCAATGACAATATAATTTTTTATATGCTGGAACTATCTTTTTCCCTATTTCAGTCAGTGATTATTTTTCAAATTTAATATATTCTAGACATTCTTATTTATCTTACTTGAGTTAGAAGAAATATGTTAATGTTTAAGTTGGGGAGACATTCTTGTTAACAAATTTGTGTATTTCCAAGATTGAAACAAATTGAATTATACTCCACTATTCTCTGCATAATGTGACTTAGAGAAAGTTTGATCTGATCCTGGTTCCATCTGCTCACTGAAGATTTCTTTTCATCATGTTATGATCTTCAATGAAAATCATCATCCTGTGGCAAGGGATCTATCATAAAATGAGGATAATTTTGTGTTATCTACTTTGTCACTAGTTTCCAGTGATACTGATGTCTTTTCCATCTCCCTTAAGAAATTTATGAATGATCTAATTGGTAACTTTTAAAAAGAGCTTTCTGACGCTTTAAAGTCACATTTTTCTCTAGGGTATGCCATGTACTGATAATAAATCCAAATTTCTTTCTCACTGTATCTTTTTTTTATTGTTAAATAATAGCTGTATACATTAGTACAACCAAGGGGTACAATGTGCTGGTTTCATATACAATCTGAAATATTCTCATCAAACTGTTGAACGTAGCCTTCACGGCATTTTCTTAGTTATTGTATGTAGACATTTGTATTGGAGGGTAATGGGTGGGGCAGAAACTCAAGAGATTTATTTTAAGAAGTGAAAATCCCAAGATCAGAGATGTTGGCATGGATGTGGAGAAACGGGAACACTTCTACACTGTTGGTGGGAATGCAAATTAATACATTCCTTTTGGAAAGATACATGGAGAACACTTAGAGATCTAAAAATAGACCTGCCATTCAATCCTATAATTTCTCTTCTAGGTATATACCCAGAAGACAAAAAATCACATTATAACAAAAATATTTGTACCAGAATATTTATTGCAGCCCAATTCATAATTGCTAAGTCATGGAAAAAGCCCAAGTGCCCATCGATCCACGAATGGATTAATAAATTGTGGTATATGTACACCATGGAATATTATGCAGCCTTAAAGAAAGATGGAGACTTTGCCTCTTTCATGTTTACATGGATGGAACTGGAACATATTCTTCTTAGTAAAGTATCTCAAGAATGGAGAAAAAGTACCCAATGTACCCAGCCCTAATATGAAACTAATTTAGGGCTTTCACATGAAAGCTATAACCCAGTTACAACCTAAGAATAGGGGGAAGGGGTAAAGAGAGGGGAGGGAGGGGGAAGGTGGGTAGAGGGAGGGGCATTGGTGGGATTACACCTGCGGTGCATCTTACAAGGGTATATGTGAAACTTAGTAAATATGGAATGTAGATGTCTTACCACGATAACTAAGAAAATGCCAGGAAGGCTATGTTAACCATTGTGATGAAAATGTGTCAAATGGTCTATGAAGCTAGTGTATGATGCCCCATGATCATATCAATGTACACAGTTATGATTTAATAAAAATAAATAAATAAATAAATAAAATAAAGATAATTTTATTTAAGTTTTACATTAACTTTATTTAAATAATTGAATTTTTGCAGGCTCTTTAGTCATAACAAAGAACCTATTTTCTTATATCATCATTTTCTTTTCTATAGATGATTCAGTCTACTCACCATTGATGACATACTTGCTTCTGTATGTTTACTAGCAGTTGGTGGGATAGTGGCCTTGAGACACTGAAATATAGCAAATCAATTCTGACTAAACATGTAACTAGACAATAAAAGGATGTGAAATAATATCTTTGACTCTGATTTTTTTCTTGTCAATGATATTTTGGTGTATTTTATACCATTTTAAGGCAGTTTATGTCAGGTTGTTAAATCCTATAGCTAACCACTTTAATGTCCTCCATTCCTAAAAATAAAGACTTTAATGAGTCATACCTGTGACTGCAGAAGAAAATTGCATCCTGAGATAGAAAATAAAAAAAATAACCAGTGGGAATCACATGGATGCTTTGCCAACTCAAACCTGCTTCAATGATGCCTCGTTATTTCTCCCCCCATCACCAGCCAAGATATTGCTATTTCTGCTTTCCAATCCTTCAATACCAAATTCAGAACCATTCCTGTCTCTATCAACTCTGGGAAATGCATCTGCAGTCAGCTGCCAAACTCAATTGCTTCTCACCCTTTTTTTTTTATTAGTATTAGATCATAGCTGTGTACACTAATGCAATCATGGGGCATCATGCACTGGTTTTATAAACAGTTCAACACATTTTCATCACACTGGTGAACATAGCATTCCTGGCATTTTCTTAGTTATTGTGTTAAGACAATCATATTCTGCATTCACTAAGTTTCACTTTTTAACATGTCTCATCCATTTCTCCTCCCTTCCTTTTCATTTTCACTGCTCAGCCCCTGCCCTGGCCTGGACCTTGTGAAAATAAGTATAATAATTCAAAAATAAAAGATGTTGGAACTTCAAATTACTGTGGGCTTAAAGGAATGTGATTATGAAACCCACGTCAAGTGGAAGGCAGCTGTAAAAATGACAAACACAAGCTGACAAATAGGTAACACAGGGGATTCCCAATGTTAACTATCTTCCCAATGCCAGGGCGTATCCACAATTAGGACCATATGAAAGAAAACTGAATTGCCCTAAACCAAAGGAGAAAAATTCCCCAGGTTCCCTAGTTCTGCTCAACTCTTGACTTCTGCACCCACAGCACCACAAAACAAATGCCTTACCACAGGGTCAGAAGGTTCATCAACTTCTGTAAGTGGGCAGAATCCAAGGTTCTCAGTGTACTCACCAGAGAACTCACCAAAAGGGTGAATGCATCACAACTCTTTCCAAATCCATTTCCTTTTCCTCAGTGAAGGTCAGGTTGTGAAGAGTTGCATCTAATCCAGGGAGGGTGAGACAAGAGTTCCCCAAAGCTAAACGGGCTCCAGCAGCTGCTGGAATGGTCCCTCCATCTCTCACCCTGGAGGATGGTCCTACTGGTGAAGACCCATAGCTTGATCCAAGGCTGCTGTCTGCCTCTTTAAGACACAGTAGCAGTTGTGAGATGGCATTCCACAGGACACCAAAGAGCCCATCTAGGGACACCAAGTTTGTTACTGAAAGTCCAGTGTTCGTCCCTGAAGATGAATGAAGGAGGAGGACAAGTGATTTGAGGGAAAGGATAGAAAAGTTTATTAATTTGCCAGCAAATGAGGAGGATGGCAAACTGTCATCTTAATGAACCATTGTCCCTCCCTTTAAGCAGAAATACAGGGCTTTTAAAGGGTAGCTTTGGCATTAGGCTATTCCTATCAAACCGTAGCAGGTGGTTTTGGTCAACCTAATTATCCCTGACAAAGACAATTTCGTGACCTATGTCTGGGTAATTCTGTTGATCCAATTGCTACAGTTCACAGTACTAGAAACCAAATAATAAAGAACATTGTTCTGCTCTTTTGAATACTGGCCATGGGCAGGGAACAAAGGTTTTAATTCCTCAGAAAGGTGAGGGATTTTAAAAAGACAATTTGTAAACATTTTGCCCCTTTTCACGCCTCTACTTCTGTTACAACTATACTTTGCTAAGCCATAGGGTGTGGGTCATAGTGACCAGTATGGCATTATTAGGTTAATTCATAGCTACTTATCACAATAGCAAGCAGCTTCAAGAGATACAGGCATGGCTTAAGTGGGAGAGAGGACATGACTGTGTTCTTACTTAAATATCTCTCTCTCTAGGTCTGATTATTAGGACCAGGTTCCTCAGATCAAAGTTCTTTTCTCAGCTCAGACTCACTGAGTTATTGAATGAGAAGTGAGCCTTGAGAAATAAAAATAAAGTCTCAGTTCTTCCAACCATGTGAACAAATCCCCTCTTGCCAAGAAGATCCCAGAAAAACCTTAAAACTGAGTTCCCAGCCATGACAGGGTGGGAGGTCAGACTACCTTGTTATAACACCCCCGTCACTAACTGCCATTAGGCTTTCTTCCTTAAGGGCCAAACCGAACCAGCCTTTTGGAAAAACTTGTTCCAGTGCTGATTCAACCAGAGACTATGCACAGAGGGGTCTTTGTACTCTCTGCTTCACCTTTTGACATCGGAGGGCAGATAACTCCACCCTCGGATTACACTAACACTGCCGTTTTTTAACGTGTTATCCGTAAAGAAGCATACACCTCAATTGTGCATGCATATGTTTCTCCTTTCAGCATAAATTTCTGTTCCCTTTGCCTTTCCTTGAAGTGCCAGTTTTTCCAGCTTCTGGCTGGAGGCTACATTTCCCAGCCTGTCCAAATGGCTGCCTTCAGCCTGCAACCTTTATGAAAAATAAAGCTGTCCTTTCCAAATTTATGAACCTTGTGATCCTTTACTTGACAGCCTTCGCATTGCATGGAGAGTGTGCTAGCACACCAACAGTAAATGATAAATATTGTACATGGTACATGGTAAATACTTTCCCCATTATCCACAGGTATAAATGAAGAAGGGGAAAAGTAAATTAAAGGAAGGATGATACTGAGGGAAATATTGCTGATAAAACAAAAACTAGGGTTGTAATTTAAAGAAGGTAATAATGTGATTAAAGTAGAAAGAATATTTTCAATCAGGTTAGAGACTAACGTAACTACGAGGATGTTACAATAAGAAAGTGTGTATGAGAATTGCAGAGAAGTAATGCACCTGATCTGAGTTGAGAAGTTATGGTTCATAGATCAACTAAACCAGAAATGTTGTTGTATCATGAAATACATACTGTATTTGGTCTTCCTCCTGTTTCCTGGAATACATCTCCTAAAACTCTAGGAATTTCTGGATTGGTATGTCTTTTGGATGCTAATGAGATGGCTGTAGGCTGGGATCCCCTACACAGTCTCAGGTTGGGGGCTGGTCACAAGAAATACCCAGGCCATTAGAAGGCTGGGAGCCCCAGCGCCCCTCCCCAACCTCCAGGGAGGGGAGAAGAGCTAAAGTTTAAGTTCATGACCAGTGGCCTCTGATGTAGTTAATCATGTTTATATGATGAAGCCTCCAGAAAAACCCCAAATGGCCTGGATTCACGGAACTTCCAGACAGATGAACATGTGAAGGGTTTGGAGGTTGGCATGCCCAGAGAGGGTGTGGAAACTTCAAGCCTCTTTTCAAAAACTTTGTTCTATGCGTCTCTTCATCTGCATCCTTTGTAATGTCCTTTAAAATAAATGGGTAAATGTAAGTAAAGTGGTTCTCTGAGTTCTTCAAGCCACTCTAGCAAATTAATCAAATCCCAAGAGGATACTGATTATGAGAATTCCCAGTGTATACTCAGTCATGAGTCTAGATGACAATCTATTACTTGAGATCTGATTTTTTGGGATGTGATGCTGTCTTCAAGGAGACCATGTCAAAATTGAATTGAGTAGAGGATACTTATCCTGCAATGTCCACTGCAGAATTGATTGATTGCTGGTGTCCAGAGCAGAATTGACTGGTTGCTGGTCAAGAAAGAAAGAAAGAAATCCTGCACACTTTGGTGACCAAAGGTCAAGTGTTCTGTATTGACTGTGTGAGAGTAGGAAAAACAATTTGGATTTCCTATCCTTTTAGATATAAACTCAGCCTTTAAAAACAAATAAGGACAAATTTAAAACCCCTATATAGGTCAACTGGGAATTTTCCTACACTCAGACTAAGTTTGAGTTAAGTGGTATGTATATGACATTCAATCACTTTAAAATATTTTTCTTTACCCTGGTTTTATAAATTAAAAAGCTCATATGGGGAACTGGGAAAGAGAGTAAGGAGGAAAAAACCCAAAGTAATCATAATTCCATAATTAAGAGATAACTATATTTAGTGTTCTTTTGTACAATCTTCCCAGAGCCTATATGCATGTGTGTATCATATTTCCTTTATCTCAGATTTTAATTCTAAGATTAATAACATTTTTACTATACACATATTTTTATTTTAATGAGTAACAAGTTTTAAAAATATTACACACAATGTATCACTTTGAGCCATTAACATCTACCACCAGCCGTAGAATGGCATGATGCTTTTTGTAATCTATACCTGTGAAAATTACTTCTTAATTTCATATACAACACACAGTATTATTTTGAGATATACTGAAAAATATTAGAATTTTTTTGCAGTTCCTATTTGGTTAAATTTAGTTCAAGTTTTTTCTTATCTTGAGTACATAGTGTTTCTCTTGGTTATCAGCCGGAACTTCTGACAAATACATTTGGGGGCTGAATAAAAGTCTTTCACCCTGCTGGAATTGCTCATGCCACCTCTCTTAGCTTTGAGAATTTAACAGAGACCAATTTCTACAGCATTGAATGTCATTGCCTCGTATGTGACCAATCACGTGACGATCTTCTGCAAACAAAATAATTTCTATTTGACAGATGCACCCATAAACAATAACTTATGATTCAAATTTATATTACAATACAACTGCTTACACTATTCTGATGTAAATAACTCAACTCAGGTAACAATCAGAAACATACCTAAATTCTCATTATTTTCTACAATTAACATTATGCACTACTGATATAAAACAGATCCATTGGACAGAGAGAAATCCAGAAATGTACCTCTTTCTATAACCTAAATGCCTCTTATTTTATCTTGAATTTTTTAATGATCTGTAAGATTATATATGCTTTTTACTTGTTAGCTATTTACATTTTCCTCCCATGAATCATCCTTCAAATGTCCCCTGTTCATTTTCCCTTACCCTTTTCGTTTTGGAATGTGTAAGCATTCCTACATATTAGGAAAGTAGCCTTTGCTTTCACGTTTTAGGTAGATATTTTCTTAATATCTCCTTTTACTTTTAGACTTTTTTTTGTGTGCAAAATACTCAATATAAAATACTTACCTATGTCCAAGAAATCAAATAAATCAATTTTTATTATAATTTTTTCATTGATTATATACTTAGGAAGTTCTTTATGCATTATGAAATCAGATTTTTAAAAAAATTTTTTTTTGAGACAGGGCCTCACTACATCACCCAGAGCAGGGGTGGCGAACACAAAGAGCCAAAATTTTAAACTGTGAGCGTCAGAGAGCCACACCACGCAGTGACCTGCCAAAACAGACAAACACTCACACAAAAGCATATAATTTTAACAATAATATATTAAACACATAATATAATATGCTCAGTCAGGTGTTTTTTGTTACCTTGTTGGAGCTGCATGCGGCTCGAGAGCCGC
>CAUYPK010038717.1:0-12295 GCA_963574355.1 Loris lydekkerianus | reverse complement strand
TTCCATGGTACAGGCATGGAGTACGGAAGGGTTTGTGGTTTTTTTTTTTTTTTTTTTTTTTTTTTTTTAGCAATTATGAATGAGAACTCCACACTTAGTGGGAATTATGGGCTGAAATATGTTCCCTCCCCAAACTCTTATCATGCCATGCCATTCTACCCAGGGCAAGAGAATGAGACTCTGGCTCAAAAAATAAATAAATAAATAAATAAATAAAATGAAATAAATAGAAAAAGAAAGAAACCAAAACAGATGAAACAACTGGCTAATTGCCAACATTTAAAAACTAAAATATTTCATATTAAAATCCAGATTTAATGTTTCTTTCTTTTCTTTTCTTTTCTTTTCTTTTTTTTTTTTTTTTGAGACAGTTTCACCATGTCGCCCTTGGTAGAGTGCTGTGGTGTCACAGCCCTCAGCAACCTCAAACTCCTGGACTCAAGCAATTCTCCCACCTCAGCCTCCTAAGTAGCTGGGACCACAGGTGCTCACCACAAATGCCCAGCCAACTTTCGTTGCAGTTGTCATTGTTGTTTTAGCTGGCCCAGGCTGGGTTCGAACCCTCCAGCCTTGGTGCACGTGGCTGACGCCGTAACCACTGTGCTACAGGCACCGAGCCTTGATGTTTCATTTTTAAAAATAGGCAGATCTGGGCCTGCAGCAGGTGATGGCATCTGAGTGGCAACTATGCTTTTCAGGTTGGCCCAATCCCCACAGCTCCCTCTTGCTCTACACACAATCCTTTTCTCATTGGCTCTTCCTCTCTGAGTCTGCAGACACGCACAAAAGCCACCTGGGCCACTGCCTGCTCACAAGGTCATCTACTTGTTGCACCTTACCCACAGGCTGACTCTTAACAAGCAGTCCACAGATTCTAAGCCAACCACGTTCCTGCAGCACTGGGCTCATGATGGCATTTTGCTATGTGCAGTCGGCTCTGTGCTCCACAGCCAGTGACACTGATAAGCCTGGGTGTTTCGTGGAAATTGTGCCCTGGCCAGACTTAATGAGAATATGCAGTACTTGGAGAACCATCATGCATGGCGCCATTTTCTTGGAATTAGTCAAAGAAATTAATGTTACTTGACTGGAATAACTATTCATGCAAATGAGGAAGCGGGTAGAGCAATTTGGACCCAAGCGTTTTGGATGAGGCAATTTAGAATGCATCATGATTGTTAGTAGCATGTAGAAAACATTTCTTTTTATTTTACTATGTTATTTTGTTTTTTTAAAAAATGAATACATAAGGGTGGCACCTGTGGCTCAAAGGAGTAGGCCACTGGCCCCGTATGCTGGAGGTGGTGGGTTTGAACCCAGCCCTGGCCAAAAACTGCAAAAAGAAAAAGAATGCATAAGAAAATGAAGCAGGTAAATTTTTAAAAAGAAACAAAAAACATAAAACAAAGTAATTTTTTTTTTTTTTTTTTTGAGACAGAGTCTCAAGCTGTCACTCTGGATAAAGTGCAGTGGCGTCACAGCTCACAGCAATCTTGAACTTCTGGGCTTAAGTGATTCTCTTGCCTCAGCCTCCCAAGTAGCTGGGACTACAGGTGTCCACCACAATGCCTGGCTATTTTTTGGTTGTAGTTGTCATTTTTTGGCAGGCCCGGGTCAGATTCGAACCCAGCAGCTCTGGTGTATGTGGCTGGTGCCTTAGCCACTGGAACTATAGGCGCTGAGCCAAAATAATTTTTAATGAATGCAATTATATCTTATTTTCCCTCTTTTAAAACTAAGACAATCTCATTGGTGAAATCCTGGGAAATACCAAAGATAATAAATATCATTCACTATCCAGAGAAACCATGAGTGACGTAACATAATAGAGATGCACCCTGGCTCTAAGCCTGTTAGTTAATAGAATTGACATCATCCTGTGCAAACAATGACTTTTGTAAATTTAATTTCATTGTAAGCATTTTCTCATCTCGTTGCTGGTGCTCCATAGTGATTCTTAATGACCCCATGATTTTCTATAGTGTGGGTACCTCATAATATACTCATATTGAGTTCCCCCCAAAGCAGATTATTTCACTTTATTGTGATAAATAATGTTGCCTTAAGCATCTTTGTACATAAATCTTTATGTTTTGGAGTACTATGAAAGAAATTTCTAACTGTAAAGTTTTCAGGGAAACAGAAAAGTTGACAGAAAGGCATGGACCATTATTCATCAATAGGATAAATCTTATCTCAAAGTTTGTTGATCTGAACATTCTGTGAAAAATATGCCCACACCTTCTGCACTTAGTACACGTCCCCGTGTCTTATTCTGCTCTTTATCCATTTGGGTCTTGTTTTTTCAGGGCTCATTCATAAACCTCTGTTGAGCACCTATCATGTGCCAGCCTGGAGCCAGGCACAGGAGAAACGGCGGCAAGTGACAAGGCAGGGTCTCTGCCATTAGGGAGGGCGGCATCCCCAGGGTGGTCATGGTGTTTTACTTCAGAAACAGAAATAGCAGACGAGGCAGAGATTTAGCTACACAAAGGATGGTAATAGCCCCAAGAATGCTGAAATAAAAGGTGTGTGGCTGAAGGCTTGGGGGAACACAAAGGAGCAACTAAGAGCTTCAAGGAAAAAGGGTGCTCTGGGCACGGAAACAGCACAGGCAGAGGCACCACTGTTTAAAAGAGTTTTGCTTCCATCTTGGCCCCAGCATGTCTTTCCAGATGCTTCATTCTGTGCCCTGATTACTTTCCAGTAACTCCCTTCCAATTCCTCAAACCCAGGTATGTACTTTGCTTTTTTCTTTTAACTTGGCCTTGAATATCTTTCTTTCTTCTGGTGAACTTCTACTCATCCTTCAAAGCCCAGCTCACACACTGCTTCTTTTCTGATGTCCTTTCTGACATTTGTGGTCTACCTCAGGAGAGTCCTTGTTCCTCTACTTTGCAGCTAGCTGCTTCGGTCTTAGTGGAGTCATCATACTTGTTTTAGCTGCATTCTGGAGTTTTTAATTTACTTGTGTAGATGCTGTTTGTTTATCTTGTGTCTTTCTCTTCCTGCTAATTTATAAATCCTTGAAGTTCAGAGGCAGTGTATGAGTTTTGATTTGGTTTGGCCACATGTGGCAGAAAATCCTATTTAACAGAGGCCTCAGTGAAATAGCCACGTGTTCTGAGGTGGGCAGTCCGGGCTGGCACTCCATGGCCATCAGAGACTTCAATTCTGCCCATATCCTTGCTTCACCTTCCTCATTTTGTGGCTCTCCCTCACGGTCCCAAGACGGCTGCTTAAACTCTACCCATTGTTTCCGCGTTCCAGCCAGCTGGAAGAATGAAGGGGCAAAGAAAAACACATAGACCTTCCATCGGGAGCTGCTTTCCATTAACATTCTTCTGGGAGCTTAGTTCCGCGGTCACACCCAGCTACAAAGGAGCCTAAGAAATGTAGTCTGTATTCCAGCCAGCCACGTACTCAGCTAAAAAACAGAGTTCTGTTCCTAAACATCAGAGGACATGGTTTGCAGTTTCTGCCATGGTGAAAATCAGAGTGAAATCAGGGATTATTCCTTTGGGGCGAGACCAGGCCAGCTGTGGGATGGTCGTGCCGCTCACTAAGAAAGGAAGAAAACACAACAGCTACAAACTGGGCACCTCCTGTGTGCCAGGCACTGTGTGAGGTGCTTTAGGTGCTTTTTCTAAAACCAGTATGTATGAGTTTTACTTAGGTCGATAAGTAAAACTTCCCATGGAGAGGCACTTACTGTATCTCAGGGTAACTCAATGCATTGTTAGATGACACCCCGTTTTAGAGAATTCTTCTTTATGTTGAGTTGAAAGCTGCACTTTGGGGCCAGCAATGGCGTGGAGTAGTTCAGGGTGCATATTCTTCAGCTAGATCACTGGTCCTTCCCCTCCTCCCACCCCAGGATACCTGGCAGTATCTGGAAACCCTTTTTAGTTGTCATGTCTGGCGGGGGTGCGGGTGGAGGTGTGGGGAGGGTGGCTACTGCTAGCATTAGTGAGGAGAGGCTAGGGATTTGGCTGAACATCAGTCCGTGCCCAGGACAACCCCTGACAACAAAGAGTTATCAGCCCAAAATGTCAGTAGTACCAAGGTGAAGTTGCTTAACCTTGGTACTAGGTTAGACCTAGGTTTGAATCTTGACTTCAGCAGCCACTCCCTACCTGTGTAATCTTGAGTCAGTTGCTTCACCCCTCTGAGCTTGAGCTGACCTTTTCCTCCTCTCTGCCTTGGGGTTCATCACATCTTCCTGGGCTTGTGGTGGCATTAGTAACCCCTGTATGAGTAGTGCCAGTGAGGGCTTGGCTCCTTCCTGTCTCAGCTGCCCGTTGGCCTTCCTGGATGGGGAAGGAATGATGACTGCCCTTGTTTATTTGCTGGCACATGGGCCTGATTGGATTAGGCTGTGATCACTCTAATAAAAGGCCCCACTTCGCCAAATGGTTTTGGAATGGAACCATGACCTTAATTCAGAAATGGTAGTTTGCTTGTTTGCCCTTAGAATTAAGAGCTAACTCTAAGCTCTTAGAATTCTCTTAGAAGAGAAGGGTCTATTTCTGCTTTTTACCAAGTCATCGCCACTTGGGTTCTGCAGAGCTCTCCCTCTCCACTGTCTCAAATGATCCTCCCAAAAGCCCAGGAAACCGGGTCTTACTATTCTCCTTACTTTGCAGATGAGGAATCTGGCGAGCCAGGCTGTTTATCTAAGCAGAGAGCCCAGCAAGCAGAGAGCTTGGCTGAGGACGTGGCTCCTGCCTCTGCAGCTCTCGCTAGGTTGCTTTTCTGAGGACACAGTGCTATGCAGGACCTACGGGTGGCTGTCTTCCTTCTTGAAGTGCCCTTGTCCTCAGTTCCTCCTGTAACTTTTATTCCTTCTGCCCTGAGTATACCTCTCTCAAGCACCATTTCTGTGAGCTATGCTTTAACCTCAGAGAGGGCACCTCACATCCAGTCGGGGGCTCCTAGGTGGCACGAGGTGACACGAGGATCCAAGTGCCCAAATATCTCCCACACCCTTTGCCAGGGTACCGGACCTTCCTGTGGAATTTGTACAGAGAAAACCATTCAGAGACCGATTTTTCAAAATGCAAGTCCTTGAGGGAGGGAAAAGTGCCTCACATTAGTTATTTCACTGACAGAGCCTGTTGCGGATTAGATGAGAGGCAGAAAGACGGGAGCTGGCTTCCCGGGCATGTGACCCATGGAGCCGCACAGGGCCTTGTGCTCAGAAGGACCCCAGACTTGGTGAATGTTCGCTGTCACTGCTGTCTTGAAATTCTTAATCATTTAAATTGTTTTTCATTTGGCACTGTGCCCCAGAAATTAGGTAGCTGGGCAGGGGTGGGTGCCACGGCATAGGCCTGTACTCACAGCTACTTGGGAGGCTGAGGCAGGAGGATGACTGGAGCCAGGAATTGGAAGTTGCAGTGAGCTACGACTCTCAAGCCTGGACAGTATAGCAAGACCCTACTACCTATACAAGAAAAAGAAGAAAAAGAACTGGTAGTCTGTCCTGAGCGGGACATAAAGCCAATGATGATTTTTACTGGTCATATAAGGAAAATACATTAATTTCCACGGGGCCCCTCTTGCTACCTTCCCTAGGGAGTGTAGCCAGCTTTTCCTAGGCTCAGTGCCATGAGTCACCTGAGTCCTAAGGCATCTCTTCCTTTCCCAGAACAGCCCCCAGTTTTCCTTTATGTAGTGTGGGTGCTACCACTGCTTTTCCCAGAATCTTTCTTCTGAGTCTTCCAGCTTCTGAGGATAAACGTGGATTTTCTTGCTCCCAAAACAAGTCAAGGAGCTGAAAAGGAAACTTCCAACAGTAAATATTCATTGACTTAAGAAGTTCAAAGCTGAAATACTTCATAGCATCCTGTCTCTCACTTTGGTAATGAAGAAAATCTTCCTTTAACAAACATCTATTGATCTTTTGCTTTTATCTTTATGCAGAATAACACATTCAAACTACAAAGGAGAAAATGTGATAAGAAATCGAGCATCCTTTATATTGGTGAGGAGGATAAACTTGTACGTTATTTTCCCCCGACATTTTATTGTGAAAATTATGAATAAAATGGGAAAGTTGGAATCATTGTACCAGACAGCCACTGCGTAGATTATAAATTAACATTTTGCTCTTTTGGACTTATCATGTATTCATTCATCCATACTCCCACCAACTATCCATCACCTTATTTTTTTAATTCATTTCACAGTAAGTTGCAGACTTTATTAGATTTCACCCTTGCACACTTGTGCTACACCAATTTAGTTCAGTAATGTCAATTCAATCACAGCTTTTATTTTTAAAACAAAAAGGAAAATATATTTTTTATATAAAAACAAATTATGTTCTGTCAAACATAATTGTTATATGATAAATGGTATATACAAAATTTTTAAAAATGAGGTATGTCCCCTCTGTGTGCCAGGCAACGAGGAAAAGAGAGAGAAAGGGGACACCGTTGGGGGAGGGGAGGTCAGAACTACTGTGAGAATGCCAACTGAAGCGATTAGAAAATAAAAATCCCTGAGATGACACTTCCTGAGCGTCTTCCGTCCTTCTGGAGCAATTCTACAGGGTTTGGACTTGGCTGGGGATACGGGTGACGCTGCAGGGTGCTGGGTACTGCGTGTAGGAAAAGAAAAAGCCTCAGGCAGAAGCTGCAGGTGTGGGGTTTGTCCTCACGGAGGTGATTGATGGCTGAGATAGAAGGGAGGGAGTGCAGAGGACCCCTGAGTCAGGCACAGAGTGACAGGGGCACAGCACAGGACTTTGGGTCACAAGAGGAGAAAGTGACGGTGATGGAGGAAGTCAGAAGAGGTGCAATTACAGAAACCGGGGGATGGTGCTGACTAGCGTTCAGAGCTGGAGGACCCCTCCAGGGAGGCTCTGAAAAGGAGGCCTGGAGAAGTCTTTAGAGAGCGTCTCCCCCAACCCACACATGTGGCACACCCGAAACGGAGGCTGAGAGATCACTCAGAAATCAGTAGCAGAGCCGGGGGCAAAGTCGGTGCTGCCCAAATGGTGCCTTGCTCCCCCGCATAGAAACTCAAAAGGTTCCTTCACCAAGATGAAACAAATGCCTTGGGGGCTTGATTTTTCTCTTTAAAAAGTAGATGAATTTAGTTGTCTATTCAAGAACTTATCTGGCTTTGTCTTTTTATAAAACACCTGTTTTTGCTAAATTGTTGAGAGAATGTTAGTTACACTCTATATTAGTGTTTCTCTGTTTTCTTTAAACCCCTAGCACTTTTTGATGAATTTAAAAATCTAACAACCCCCTTCTGCAAGTTTCAACCTCCCCACCCACTTGAGTACCAACAACAACAAAAAAAGAGAACACAACGTATTATCAGTAGAACCTTCCATGCAAAGGTTTTGTTACATATTACTTGGCATAGTTTATGTAATGAGAAAATATTGTTTGTTTTTCAAATAGAAAAGTTGAATAACATACATGCTTTTTTAAGTGCCATAACCATCCTCTAGTTTGATAATTATTCCTCTCAGAAAATAACGCTACATTTATTCCATGCTTTATGCACATCTGGTATATTCCCTTGTTAATCCCTGACCCCCACATCGTTAGGGGTGCTTGTAGCTGCAAATAAAATCTCCCGCAACGGAGCAATAAGCAAGGGAATGAAAACCCTCGTTTAATTATTTCCCATGGAGTTTTGGAGAAGAAGATTTCAGGGTTGGCTCAGTAATAACAGGGCTCTGTGTTGGAATTTTCCTGGTGTTTCCTGATGGTCCCTAGATGACTGCCATGACCTCAACTGTCACTCCTGCTTCCTGCAAGGGAGAAGGGGACGAGTGAGAAACCATTCTTCTCCTTGTTTTGCTCTTTCATCCGAGTGGAAGAACTTTCCTAGAACCCCACCTTGCTGTTAGACTGCCTTGTCCAATTCCTTAGGCACAGAGGAATCTCACAGGCACTAGATCAGCCACTGGAGGGGAGGGACTAAATCGTACTCAGGTTAGACCATTCAGGATGTAGCCCTCCTTCCCAGAACATGTGCAGATTCTTTATTTACCTTGGGTTTTTGCCCAACTCCCTTGTAAGCATCTAAGCTTGATGAGGGGAGAGATGTTTGTCTCTTTTGCTCACTGCTGTATTCCCAGAACCTAGAACAGTGCCAGGAACTCAGTAAAAAGCCACTGGATCAATGAACAAGGAAGAAGGGACGGCGGTGGAGTAGGTGACCTGCAGGTTCTTGCGCCCCAGACAGCATACAGCCCCAGTTTGATAAACATGACACTAAGTGCCTACTGACCACCAAACCTCTGACATAACCCTTGTGTCTTTTCTCCCAGGAAGTGAGCCACACTTGGAGGCTGCTCTTGCACCGATGACCCTTCCCAATTCTTCCTGCATCTTTGAAGACAACATGTGTGAGGGGAACAAGACCACCATGGCCAGCCCCCAATGGATGCCCCTGGTGGTGGTCCTGAGCACCATCTCCTTGGTCACAGTGGGACTCAACCTGCTGGTGCTGTATGCTGTGCGCAGTGAGCGGAAGCTACACACTGTGGGGAACCTGTATATCGTCAGCCTCTCCGTGGCAGACCTCATCGTGGGTGCGGTAGTCATGCCCATGAACATCCTCTACCTGCTCATGTCCCGGTGGTCCCTGGGCCGGCCTCTCTGCCTCTTCTGGCTTTCCATGGACTACGTGGCCAGCACAGCGTCCATTTTCAGCGTCTTCATCTTATGCATCGATCGCTACCGCTCTGTCCAGCAGCCCCTCCGGTACCTGAAATATCGTACCAAGACCCGAGCGTCAGCCACCATCTTGGGGGCCTGGTTTCTCTCCTTTCTGTGGGTTATTCCTATTCTCGGCTGGCATCGCTTCATGTCAAACACTTCAGCACGCCGGCAGGACAAGTGTGAGACAGACTTCTACGACGTCACCTGGTTCAAGATCATGACTGCCATCATCAACTTCTACCTGCCTACTTTGCTCATGCTCTGGTTCTATGCCAAGATCTACAAGGCCGTCCGGCAGCACTGTCAGCACCGGGAGCTCATCAATGGGTCCCTTCCTTCCTTCTCAGAAATTAAGCTGAGGCCAGAGAATCCCAAGGTGGGTGCCAAGAAACTGGGGAAGGAGTCTTCCAGGGAGGTTCTGAAAATGAAGCCAAAAGATGCTGGTGGTGGGCCTATCCTGAAGCCACCATCCCGAGACCCTAAAGAGATGAAATCTCCAGTTTCCTTCAGTCAAGAGGAGGATGGAGAAGTGGCCAAAGGTGACGTCACACAAATGCAGATTGTGGAAGAGCAAGATGGAGAGGGTTACCTGGCTGCCACCCAGAGCGAGACGCAGCTTGAGATGGATGAGCAGGGCCTGGACACACATGGGGTCAGCGAGATATCAGAGGATCAGGTGTTAGGTGATAGCCAGTCCTTCTCCAGGACAGAATCAGACACCCCCACAGGGCTAGCACCCAGAAAAGGCAAATTGAAAAGTGGTCCTAACACAGCCCTGGATTACATCAAGTTCACTTGGCAGAGGGTCCGCGCACATTCAAGAGAATATGTGTCCGGGTTGCAGCTCAACCGGGAACGGAAGGCGGCCAAACAATTGGGCTTTATCATGGCAGCCTTCATCCTTTGCTGGATTCCTTACTTCATCTTCTTCATGGTCATTGCCTTCTGTGAGAACTGCTGCAACGAGCATGTGCACATGTTCACCATCTGGCTGGGCTACATCAACTCCACACTCAACCCCCTCATCTACCCCTTGTGCAACGAGAACTTCAAGAAGACGTTCAAGAAAATTCTGCACATTCGCTCCTAAGGGAGGCTTCAAGGGTATCCAACGAAGTGATGTCTGGAAAGGCAACGGAGCATGAAGGCCTGTGTGTTGGCAGGCACTTGGGCTTTCTGGAGTCAAAACCACAGCCTTAGGGGCTGGGTAGTTTGGAAAGTTCTTGGGCACCATTGGAAGAACTGTGGATGGCAGTGGTCAGTAGAGAGATTGAACTCTGAATAAAAAGCAGACAGAATCTTTGCAAGAGGATCAGACTTGGGTGGAGCTCTCCCTTCCCTTAGGAACTGTGAGAGCCTAAGACTCTCATTGTAATTCAAGCCTTCTAACTTAATTTAATCAGAACAAAAGGGACATGTGGGTAGACTTCCGCTGGAGAATTAAAAAAAACTCCTAAGCCTTCCTGGAATGGAGCTATATGACTGTGCTGAGACCTTACAGATGCAGATAGTTTCCGTCCCCTTCCTGGGGTCACCTTGAGAGGCACCACTGCTATTCCCTGGTGGCTGCCATTTCCCGGAACATCTCTTTCCTGAGCCTCTTTTACAGCTTTCTGCAGAACCGATATCTGGACCACCCTGGAAATTCTGCCTTATTATTTCTCACTCATGCATGTCTTAGAGTTGATAGAAAATTATGCAGCTTGCATATTCACCATTTTTAACCCCACATTTCCTTTGGCTGTTAAAAAAAAATGGTGATAAAAGTTGTTCTCAAAAAGAAAAAAGAGAGAGAGAGACAAAGGAAATATTTTTGAAAGCTTGCACATTACAAACTAGAAAAGGGCCAGGCACAGTGGCTCACACCTGTATTCCTAGCACTTTGTGAGGCTGAGGTAGGAGGATCACTTGAGCCTAAGAGTTGGAGGCTGCAGTGAGCTATCACTATGCTACAGTACTCCAGCTTTGGAGAGAGGGCAAAATCAGGTCGAAAGAAGAAAGGAAGGAAAGGAAGGAAGGGAGAGAGGAGGGAGGAAGAGAGGCAGGGAGGGAGGGGGAAGGGAGGAAGGAGGAAGACTAAAAGAATTGGGAGAAGAATGTCCTATTTTTTGAGGGCTATTATAACTTTATCTCATTTAAGCCCTGTAACACCCCACAAGAGAAGGGTGCTGTTGCTAGCTTTAGTTTGCAGAGGAGCAAACTGAGGTGCAATGAGCTAAAAGAGGTGCCCAAGGTCACATAGCTAGTTATGTGAAATAGACCGAAAACCCTATGGAGTTCCAGGTCATTGTAGCATATTTTCTCCAAAAGGCAAAAATGTGTGCCCTGTCAAGTGTGCGTATAAATGTATGAGACACACACACACAATATTTCCAAGAGTGGAGTCAATTCTCAAAGTGTTGAGTGGAGGAACAGCTGACATGGAATACCTCTGCAGAGACAAGAGGTAATGCTTTGAAGGGACGGTGTGTATTTTTATCTGTGAGTTCTGTTGTGTTTGTCAAAAAGTCATCATGTTCTTTTATAGTCACAGCTGTTAAGTAAAAAAGGAGCAAAGGCATGGGAACACACAGTTTTCCTTGGGTGCTTATGTTCCAGTCTGGTTATGATTTGTATTTTAAAACTTGATGCTAAACCATAATACGTGTAGCAAACGGGAGCGCCTGTACACACCGGTGTTTTGTGTCTTGTGTTCCTCTTTGCATGATCTGTTAAGATGAGATATTTTTACTTGCCTAAAATATGACGTTTGAAACCATCATGGTAGGTGATTTCTTTCTAAGCTTTGGAGTCTCTTGGGCTGAGAAGATATGTTGAAATATACCATCAAATGTTACAAAATTTGATACAGGGTTTCTTTTTGGTTTCTGGTCACATTTGTAAATATCTTTTAAAAAGGACTTACTTTTTACAAAACAAACAACAACAACAACAAAAACCTTCATTCTCACTCTGATTTGTATTCCCAAAAATTCTTCTTGCTCAAAACTAGGAGACTTTTATCCTGGTTTCAGAACCTGCAGTTGGTCTGTTTCCAGGTCAGAAACCATTGTCCAGACCTCCTTAAGAGACCTGAGAGAGGGTTGCTCCCCCAGCCTCTTGGGACCAAAGAACACTTAAAAAGGCCACTCCACACTGACAAATGGCTAAGTTCCCATTATGTATCTTGATGAACAATTGAGGCGACTACCTGAGATAAGTGATTCTGAGCTCTGACTTTGGGTCAAAGAGACCTGGATTGGAACCTGACAAGAACATGAAATGGCCAATAAATAAAATGATCAGAGTCTAGGGAACAAGGCCCGTGAATTATTATGTACAATGTCTACAGTGCTTGCATTGTGTCTGGTACACAGAGGCCACTCATACATTTTTAAATAAAAGTTTTATTGGACAAAAACTGGACTGCCACATATACAGGGAAAAAAAGCACATAAATTCGACTGGTAGAGTGTAAGACCCTCGGAGGGACCCCCACTCAGACTCCGTGATAGCGTGACGACCAGAGACTCACGAGAGGCGACTTGATGCAAAGCGCACGAGGCTTTATTGAGGGAGGACCAGAGCTCTGGGGCCGACTCGTATCTCACGCAGGAGACAGAGGG
>CAUYPK010038713.1:0-14135 GCA_963574355.1 Loris lydekkerianus | reverse complement strand
TTTAATTTCTCCATCGTAAATGAAACTCAGTTTAGCTGGGTACAAGATCCTAGGTTGAAAGTTATTTTCCTTTAGAAGATTAAAAGTCAATGACCACCCTCTTCTGGCTTGGAAAGTTTCAGCAGAGATATCTGCGGTCATTCTAATATTCTTGCTTTTGTACCTAATGGTTTTCTTTTGCCTGGCTGCTTTGAGAATCTTCTCCTTCACATTAACTTTAGTGAAACTAATTAATATATGCCTGGGGGATGACTTATTGGGGTTGACTCTTGCTGGGGTTCTGAAACTGTCTGCTATCTGCATTTCAGAAGCTCTAGGTATGCCTAAAAAAATTTCTTTCATAATTTCATGCAGAAGGGCTTCTGCTTCCATCGAGGCCACGTCATGGTTTTCAGGAACCCCAATAATTCATATGTTGTTTTTCTCTGAATTATCTGAGAGCTCTCAAAGAGAATGATCTGCTTTTGCTCTCCATTTCTGTTCCTGTTTGAAAGCTTGGGAGCGTTCAAAGGTTTAACTTCAATGTCATAAATCCTTTCTTCTGCTTGCTCCATTCTGTTGCTGAGGGATTCTACGGTATTTTTCATATCTTTGAGAGCTTCAAATTCTCCCTTCATTGTGTCTAAGTCTTTGGTGGTTTTGTCTTTGAATTGGTTAAATTCTTGAGACAACTTTTGACTTTCTCCTCAAATTTCTAATTCCATGTTATTAATCTTGTCTGCAATCCAAATTGTGAATTCGATTTCTGACATCTCAGCCAGTTGTTTATGAATGTGATCTTCAATTACATCTACTTTATTTTTTCTTGGGGGGTTTGATCTATTCTGGTTATTCATGTTACCAGAGTTTTTCCGCTGATTCCACCCCATAATTATTTTACTTCCTTTGATTTTTTCCCATGGGGCTTTATCAAGGTCCCATACAGTGTTGCGGCCTGAGAAACTGGAGCCCTGTCTGGTATGGTGGGGCTCAGTGGTTCTGTCTTGTTTTCAACTGGTTTCTATTCAACCCGAGTGTAACATTTACTCTGGGTTGAAGTCTCAGCTGTGGGGAAAAACCAGTGCTTAAGTCACCCCACCCACCCACCTCTGGCACCAATTAGAAGAGGAAAATCAAACCTTCCCACAACTGCACACCCAGGGCACCACCTGAAAAGTCCTCAGTCTATTGTTCAGTTCAGAAGGTCAGTTCAGTTCAGAAGGTCCAAATTAATTGTCTCAATCGGCACCTGTCTCAGTGAAAGAATTCAAGAGGTCTCTGGAGACTGGATCTCAGGGGGCTGGTGACTACTCTGATATGGATTACTCCAGTGTTGCATGGAGTCAGGAGAAGCCACCCAGCAAATAGGTCAGTCTGGGAAGGTTGATGTCTCCTTCCCATCTTTGCCAGTCTGTCAGACCCAGTTACTGGTTTCTCTGCAGATGGGTGACCCAGTTGTCTTTAGTGAACAGATACACCAGGGGTTTGCACCTGCCTGAATCACAAGGAAATCTGCTAGGCCTCTGCAGTCTGCTGCTATCTAGCTGGAGGAGGTGAGTCCTGATATCCTTGGGCGCTTGATGAAGGGGGTGGGGTGTTCACTCAGACTTATCCCCGCCCCTGATTGATGTTGCTGATAAAACAGAACAGGACAGGATAACTTTGTGGGATTTTGTCTCTGTTTCTGCTAAAATCACCTGCAGAAGACAGGCTATTCTGAGTTCAAATGTCTTTGCTGCTGGAGGTGTGTATTCGAATACCCCTCTTCCTGCACTTTTTCATCACACCTGGAAGCTTTCCAGGTTTGTGAGCAGTGTCCTCCAAATCTTTTACTCACGGGTGGCCTCCTCTGGTTGCCCAGGGAGACAGGGGGTGTGGCTTCAGAATATCTAGAAGTGAGCCATTTTGCTTTTGTTTGCGTCCTTGTGGTCTCAGCTCACCTCAGTGGTGTTGATGTGCGTTCTTCAAACTTCTTTCTTGGTACAGCTTGAATCCTTCAAGTTACTTACTAAATTTCCATCCCATAACTCTCCTTCTGGATTTGAGCCTCTGTGGAAGGCTGGCTTCAGTCGGCCATCTTGTCCTGGACACCCATTATTCTTAGTAAAGCATTCCAAAAATGGATAAATAAGAATCCTATGTACTCAATTCTGGTAGGAGGACAATTAAGGTCCTAGTTCACAGTGGAGTTGGGGGACAGAAAGAGCTGAGGAAGGAAAGGAGGGAGGGCATGGGGAGGTTAAGGAATAGGGTTCATCTTTTAGGGTAGGAACAGAAATATAAGAAATATAACAGAAATATAAGAGGGTCCTTATCTAACAAAAGCAAGCAATCAGTGTAACCTCATTCTGTGTATCCTCAATGAATCTCCAACAATAAAAAAGTCTTTAATTTCTTTTCATAAAATTCACAAAATTCTCTCTCCATTTGAAATGCTGCATGAGGAACGAGTAATCCATAATGTTGTGAACTGAAGAGAGGAAATTTGGCATTTTGGAATGTAGAGAAGGAACTGGAGTTTTAGGTACTAATTTTTGCCCTAGTAGGAGATAGGTTAGGGGAAAAAGATAGTGAATTTGAGACTCTGTTTTCCAAATATCTAAAAGACACAGGGTGGAATGAGTGCATGATATCTGGTGAGAAAAAAGGAAAAAGGCCCCATGCACCACAGCTCTCCCTATGCAGGAACACCGTTCACCAAGTTGCCAACCTTCCCTGATGACCCTACTGAGTTTTCTGTACAATCAGGTCTGGCAGCACAGAGCTGGCAGCACAGAGTTGTTCAGAGAGGGCTCTGGGAAAGTTATGGTTTAGAAAGAGAATAGAACACCTGGGTTTGGGTTGCTGGCCAACCTCCAGCATGTGGAATAAACTGTACCAGGAGGACTTGAACAGAAAACTCTAGTCTGTGGGAAAGCTTGTCCCAGCACAGATGTTTTCATACAGGTTCACCCAGCCTCCTTGCCCTCTCAGGACACCGACTAGGCATAGTAACCATTTCCAGCTTGTGAGTTCTCAAAGAGTCCTCCCTATGGCTTGCATGTTCCTACAGTTTATGGAGGCTGCAGTGGAGCAACCTTTGGCCTCTGGAAGTGGAAGAGAACTAGCCACGGAGTTCTCCTGTAGCAGTAGGACCGTTAGGCAGAGAGACAAAGGTACCGCCATATTGCAGAAGATCACTCCCCTCTTTGGATAGGACAGTTTCCACCTTAGCTGCTAGAGACGCACCCCAAGGCCCTGAGGGGGCAGGAGATGCAATCGGTCTCAGGGCTGAAGGGCGCCAGAATGACACATACTCGAATGTAGCTCTTTCCTAGGCTGGATTTTCTCTCTGTTCTAGAACCTGATCCCACTCGGAGTAACATCTGCATTTAGCCTTGAATGTAACGTTAAATTTATATCTGAGAGTGCATTTATATATTATTCACAAATGAAAACAGTATAATGGAAATTGTTTTAAATCTTTACAGTTTAACACAAATATGAAAGAGTCTCTATCTAACTAAAGCAATCAATGGAACCTGGTTCTGTGTACCATCAATAAATCCCCAAAAATGAAAAAAAAAAAAAAAATTGCACTGCTTTTAACAATATGTCCTCTAGTCTTTGAGGAGGTAGCCCTAGCTATGAAAAGAAAGGCAATTCTGTAAGGCAGCAATGTACAAAGATAGAGAATTTCAGCTTTGTGTGTAATTTAAATTTTTCTTGTAGCCTTATGAAAGAAAATAAAAAGGTAAAATTGATTGTAATAATTTATTTAACCCAATATATACAAAGTATTATTATTTAAATATGTAAAAATAAAAAAATGCTGAAGAATTTTTCTTTCCATTTTTTGATTTTTTAAAATTTCAAATGAATATGAGGGCAACAAAATTTTGTTACACAATTTTCTATTCTAAGGTAAAGTTTAAGTTGAAGAAGGGCCCCTCACCCAGAGAGTGTGATGATCACACTCACATTGTGCACATTAGGTGACATCCCGCCAATTGCCTTCACTACTTCCAGCAATCACACTCCTTCCTCCCCTAGATAGACTATATTTGTGTTTTACCATTCATAAGGGCATGTAGTTGTTTATATATTAAATATATGTGAATATTATATATTCATAATAATATTGAGTTATTTTTTTCCGATTCTTGAGATACTTTTTTATTATAAATCATAGCTGTGTACATTTATGTGATCATGGGGCATCATATACTTGGTTCATAGATCGTTTGACACATTTTTATCACACTGGTTAACATAGGCTTCCTAAGAAGAAGCCTATGTACTTCCAGGTACATAGAAAAGATGTAAAATTTCCAACTTTTTATGGCTGAATAGTATTCCATCTTAATCTATTCATAGGTTGATGGGCATTTGGATTGCTTCCATGACTTGACAATTGTCAATTGACCTGCAATAAACATTGTGGTGCAAATGTCTTTGTGGTAAACATTAATTTTGTTCTTCTGCGTAAATGCCTGGTAATGGAATTGCTGAATCAGATGGAAGGCCAAATTTGGGCTCTTTAATAATTTTACATATTTATTTTCATAAAGGTTGTATTAGTTTTCAATCCTACCAGCAGTGTAGAAGTGTTCCTTTCTTTCCGCATCCACACCAACTTCTGCAGATTTGAGACTATGTGATGTGGGTTAATCTCCTGGAGTTAGGTGATATCTCACAGTGGTTTTGATTTGATTTCTCAGATGATTAAAGACAATGAACATTTTTTCATGTGTTTGATCATTCATCTGTCATCTTCATAAAATTTTCTATTCAAATCTTTTATCACTTATAAATGAAATTGTTTGTTCTTTTCACTTTTTTCTTTTTCTTTTCTTTCTTTCTTTTTTTTTTTTTTTTTTTTTTTTTTGAGATAGAGTCTTACTTTGTTGCTCTCAGTAGAGCTCCATGGTGTCACAGGTCAAAGCAACCTCAAACTCTTGGGCTGAAGTGATTCTCTTGCCACAGCCTCCTGAGTATCTGGGACTACAGGTGCTTGCCACAATACCCAGGTATTTTTAGAGATGAGGTCTTGCTCTGGCTCAGGATAGTCTCAAACATGTGAGCTCAGGAGATCCACCCACCTCAGCCTCCCAGAGTGGCAGAATTATAGGTGTCAGCCACCATACCTGGTTGTTTGCTCTTTTCTTGTTGATTAATTTGACTTCTCTGGAGATTCTACTTATCATGCCTTTGTCAGATTCTTAAGTATAGATCTTCTCCATTCCACAGACTGTTTACTGTGCAGAAGCTTTTTAGCTCAAACAAATCCCATTCATTTATTTTAGGCTTGCTGCAATTGCCATGAGGATCTTCTTCATAGATCTTTTCTGAGCCCAATATTATTAAGCATTTTCCCCACACTCTATTCTAGAATTTTTATTGATTTGTGTGTTAAACTTAATTTTTTCATCTAGTGAGAATCAATTTTTGGCAAAGGTGGGAGATGTGAATCTAGTTTCAGTTTCATACATGTGGCTAACCAGTTCTACTAGCACCATTTATTAAATAGGGATTCTTTTCCCCAGTGGATGCTTTTGTTTGGTTTATCAAAGATCAAATTATGATATGTGGCTGTGTTTATCTCTAACATCTCAATTCTATTACATAGTTTGATATCTCTATTTTTGTGCCAGTACCATGCTGTTTTGATGACTATAGACTTGTAGGATAATCTGAAATCTGGTAGTGTGATGCCTCTATATTTCTCTTTGTTTCTAGGAATTGTATTGGCTATTCAGGTTTTCTTCTGGTTGCAAATAAAATGAAGTCCTATTTTTTCAAGTTCTTCAAAGTATGATGTTGGTGCTTTGATGGAGATTGTATTAATCCTGTAGATTGCTTTGGGTAGAATAGATATTTTAACAATATTGATTCTTACCAGCCATGACCAATAGTTTCTGCTTCTGTTTACTGTCTTCTGCTATATCTTTTCTCAGATTTCCACAGTTCTCTTTATAAATATCTTTCACATACTTTATTAGATATATTTCCAAGTATTCATCTTCTTTAAAGTTACTTTAAAAGGTGATTTGATTTGATTTTCTATGATTTGATTTTTGGATTCTCAGCTTGAATATTTTGGGGATAAATGAAGACACTGATTTGTGTGCATTGATTTTGTATCCCAAGACACGACTGTATTTCTTGATCAACAGGTTTCTAGTTGAATTCCTAGGATTTTGCCAATGTAAGATTATATCATCTTCACAGTGAGAGAGTTTGGCCTCCTCTGTCCTGATTTGAATACCATTGATTTCCTTTTTTTGACTGATTGCAATGACCAGGAATTCCAGTACTATGTTGACTAGCAGTGTTGATGTAAAGCATCATTGTCTAGTTTCAGTTCTGAATGATAGTTCTGAATTTGTTGTCTAGTCAGTTCAGTTTTACTCCATTCAATATGATATTGGCTGTGGGTTTGCTCTAGGTGGCCCCTATCATTTTAAGTACTGTCTCACCTAAGCCTATTTTTAAAATTGTTGTAAGCAAAAAATAATGATGTATATTGACAAAACCTTTTTTTGCTTTAGTTTAGACAGCAATGTCATATTTGGTTTTGCTTTTATTTCTGTGGTAAATTACCTTTATGAATTTATGTATGTTGAACCAACCTTGAATTCCTGGAATAAAACGTACTTCATCATGATGTAAAACTTCTTCTTTTTTTTGAGACAGAGACTCAAGCTATTACCCTTTGTAGAGTGTGCCATGGCATCACAGATCCCAGCAACCTCAAACTCCTAAGCTCAAGCGATTCTCCTGCCTCCACCTTCCAAGAAGCTGGGATTAAAGGCACCTACCACAAGGCCCGGGTATTTTTTGGTTGCAGCGTCATTGTTGTATGGCAGGACTGGGCTGGATTTGAATCCACCAGCTTGGGTGTATGTGGCCACTTGAGCTATAGGCGCTGAGCCATAAAACTTTTTTAATGTGTCACTGTACTCTGTTTGCTAAGATCGTATTGAATGTTTTTGCATGAATATTCATTAATAATATTGGCCTATAGTTTTATTTTTTGTTGGGTCTTTTTCTGTTTTTTCAGTTAGGGTGATATTTGCTTCATAAAACGTGTTGGGAAAGATTTCTAACTTGTCTGTATTTAGAAATAGATTATGTAATATTGGCACCAGTTCTTCTTTGAAGGTTTGGTGGAATTTTGGTGTGAAACCATCTGGTCTGAGGCTTCTCTTTTTTTGCATGAGTTTGTATCATCAATGCAGTTTCAGAGCTTGATATTGGTGTATTCAGAATGTCAATTCTTTTCTAATTTACTTTGAGGTTAGAAAGGTGGCATGATAGCATGTATTGGTCCAATTTCTTACATTTTTCTATTTGGGGGCATATATTTTCTTGTAGTGTCATTTAGGCTCTTTTATATTTCTGCGGTATCTATTATTATATCCCCTTTAACACTTCTGATGAAAATTATTAGAGATATTACTCTTCTGTTGTTGGTTAGTCTAACCAACGGCTTACAGATTTTATTAATCTTTCAAAAAACCAACATTTTGTTTCACCAATTTTCTGAGTAATTCCTGTGTTTTCAATTTCAGTGAATTCTTTGTGTGTGTGTGTGTGTGTGTGTGTGTGTGTTTCAGTAAGGAATCTAATGTCTTTTTGTAATGAAGGGGTACATGATAATTAATGACTTGAGTAAATCAAACATTTAGGGACCCAGAGTGCTGGGTGTGGTGTCTGACCCATAAACTTGCTCTGCTGATGGGAAAAGGCTGAGATGGAGCACAGAACTCCATGCATTCCCCTCCCCCAGGTGTAACACAGTGGCAATCTCCTAGCTGAGAGCCCTGTCTGTGGAAGGTGCATGGCACCTCTTCCAGGCAGGCTGGCTGGAGGACTGAAGGCACACTCAAGACCTGGCACTGTCTGTCATGTGGCTCAGATTCAGTTAATGTTAGTGCTTGTGTGTGTGTGTGTGTGTGTGTGTGTGTCTGTATCTGTATCTGCATCACCTTCTGGGTCTGTATCTGGCCCAAAGCCAGGACACCTGAATCCAGTCCTCCCTTTTTCAGGGAGATACTGAAAATATGTGAAAATGGTTCCAAAAGGAGCATCCGCTGAGAACACAGCAGCCCAGCAACAGGCTCTGGCCCTGCACCTGTCACCCCGTCAATACTCCACTGTCTCCTGCGTGTCCATCCTCTGCCTCTCTGTCTTAAATATGCTCTCATCTTAAAGAAAACTCTTCCCTAAGCCCATTGTCTCTTGATTATGTCTTTTATCTCTCTCAAATTGCAGTCAATCTTTTCAAATTTTCTAAATTATAGATTTTAAAAGTAAATTTATTGTCACTAAGAATATGCTGTAATTTTAAATGAAAGCCCTCTTCCTGTACCTACCCCTTAGAGCTGACCTTCCAAGGTCTCTTCATAACAACCCTGTCTTTTATGAACCTTCCAGAGATACTTTAAATATATGCAAAACCACGTACATGTGGATGTTTTTTAAAATAACATAAGTGTATAATATGTGCTTGTCTTTTTTAATTTATTTATTTTATTTTAAAATCATAGATGTGTAAATTAGTGCAATAAAGGGGTACAATATGCAGGTTTTATATACAATCTGAAATATTCTCATTAAACTGTTCAACGTAGCCTTGAATTTTCTTAGTTACTGTATGTAGGCATTTGTATTCTGCATTTAGTAAATTTCACCTGTACCCATTCTAAGATACACCATAGATGTCATTTTCTGGGTTTGGGGTTGGATTGTTTTTGATTTCCAGTTGCTTTAAATGGCCCAGTAGGTTGTTGACTTGCTCTTTCTGTTTTCTTGATGAAGCATCTAATGCTATCAATTTATCACTTAGGAGTGCCTTTGCTATATCCCAGAGGTTTTGAGAGCTTGTGGCTAAATTATCATTTTGTTAAAAAAAAATCTACTGATTTTCTTCTTAATTTCATGTTTGAACCAGGTGTTGGTCAGCATGAGGTTATTTAGTTTCATGACTATTTGACTATGAAGATTTCTGGTGCTGTTGAGGTCAACTTTTATTCCATGATGTTTTGAGAAGATACAATTATTATTTAATTATTATTTTGAAATTGTTGAGGTTATATTTGTGTCCTTTGATAATTTTTTGAAGATGTCCTATGTGCTGATGAGGAGAATTTGTATTCAGTTTTGTTGAGAGAAATGTTCTGTATGTGTCTGTTAATGCCATTTGTTCTAAAATTGTTCTTAAGTACATTATGTATTGCTTTGTTTCTGCTTAGAGGATGTGACCATTACTCTCAAAAAGGTGGTGGTTAAAATCTCTAGCCATTATGGGGTGGAAAGATATCATATCACTTAGATCATTTCAGGTTTGTTTTATGAATCAAGGAATTCTAGCTGGGTGTGTAAATATCAATTGTTGAAATATCTTCCTGTTTTGTGAATCCATGGACCTGTATGTAGTGTCCACCTTGTCTTTCTTCATTTTGATTAGTTTAAATCCTATTTTCCCTGCAAATAAAATTGCATCCCCTATTTTTTTCTGATATCCATTTTCCTGGATCATTATTTTCCATCCCTTTTCCCTGAGTCTTATTCTATCCTTTGAGGTTAGGTGTATTTCTTGTACACCACAAATATTGGGCTTGAACTTTTAAATGTAGTAACATAACATGTGCTCCTGTAGAGGGGCATTTAAGCCATTCTCTTGTATTGAGAGAATTGGTAGATATGGTGGAGTTTTTATGTTTTTCAAAGTTCTAGAGCTTATTATTTTCTCTTGTACCATTGTGGAAGATAGGCTTTGTTCTTAAATTTTTGGATGTGGTTACTTTGGGAATGGATAGTCATCATGGCCATTATAAAGAATGGATGTGAGTACTTACTTTAGAGTTAATGTAGTTATAGTAAATTTCCTCAATATTTTCATGACAGTGAAGCATTTTCTTTCTCCATCACAGATGAAACTCAGTTTAGCAGGATACAGAATTCTAGGATGAAAATTTTTTTGTTTAAGAAAATTAAAGACCAATGACCATTTGCTTGTGGTTTGGCTAAGGTCAGCTGAAAAATATGTGCTCATCCTAATATTTTTTCCTTTGTAGGTAGACTTTTCTTATGCCTGGCTGATTAAAGATTTATTCCTTCATATTGATTTTTAAAAGCTAATTACAATGTGTCTAGGACATGCTTTGTTTCATTTGAGTCATTCCAGAGTTCTAAAACTACTATCTGAATTCCTGTGTGTCTCACAATGCTAAGTAAGTTATCGAGCATAATGTATTGGAGTAGAGGATCAGTGCCTTTAGAACCATTCTCTTCTCCAAGAATTCCTGTAATTCAGATGTTTGATGTTTTGAAATAGTCCCATAACTCTCTCAGAAAATATTCTGTTTTTGTTCTCCTTTTTTTCTGATTCTTTAAATGATTGGATTAATTAAAAAGTCTTGTTTTCAATTTCTGAAATATTTTCTTCTTCATGTTCAATTCTGTTACTAAGGATCCCTATTGTTTTTCAGAACTCCTCAAATGTCCCTTTTAATTCCTTAAGCTCTACCAAATCTTTCCTCATGATGTCTATATATTTGGTCACTTTGTCTTTAAAATCACTAATTCCTTGAGACAATGTTTGAACTAGTTTCTTTAATTCTTATTTTCATCTTCTCAATTCCAATCATCTCGTCATTCATATTCCGACATTTCAGCAGTTTTTCTATGTATGGTATTTTTGGCTGTATCCCCTTGTAATATTTTGGAGGAGTTGATCTGTTCTGAATTTTTTATGTTGCCAGAATTATTCTGCTGGCTCAACCCCATGAATATTTTCAGCTTTTTTTATGGCAATATATTAGTTATACTTTTTTAGTTGAAATGATATGATGTTCTTGAATACTTATTCAGAGATAATCTAATTTGGTACCATTAGGAAACACTGTACAGAACTATGTGGCAACTAAAACTGGTAGGGTGAGTGCAGATTAGAAATCTTAAGTTATTGGAGATAAACATTTCTTCCTCAAGCTGAAGTTTGTACTTGTGGCCCTTCACCCACATCCTTATGAATTTTCATTACAGGGCTGCCAGGAGAATCTCTGAGGTCCAGGTTGGTGAAGTACACAACCCTGTTCTGTGCTGGTATCAGCCTGCCCTTTACCCAATTTCAAGGAATCACAGTATTTTTGTGGAAAGTCTGCTACTGAAAGATGCAAGCAGCTACAGCCCAGCTATCACTGGGAGCATTTAATTCATGGGCAGAGCCACTGGGGTTTGCTTTTCAATGCTCCAACTCCCCTTCATGTACAACCAAAGTCAAATAAGCAGCGAACCTGCAGCCCCAGAGAGCAGCACCTGGAGAACAAGAAGCCAAAGACAACACTGAAATGATAATTCTAGTTAAACTCATTCAGGCAGAACTAGGAAGACACACTCAGACAAGTTCATAGGATCATCAGGAGTTGCCAGGCACAGGCAACGGCCAGGGGCTCTTCGGGAGGGTAAGAAAAACTCTTCTCTAGCAGCAATGTAAGCCATCAGGGACCATACCTCCCCCCACCATAGTTAGAAATGTGGCACTACTGGTTCTTTGCAGAACAGTGCTATGTGTGCCTCAGTTAATCAACCAATGCAATGCTGGAGCCCTGTGGAGAACTCTCTAAAAACTTCAGCCTCTGAAGGGTGAAGTTCAAAGGTAACCAGACAGGGGAAAAGGTGGGTGGTGGGTTCAGGACTACAGAAAAAGCACTTGTTCACTTTTGCACTAGGCAGGATGAGGACTGGACTCAGAGGTAGAAGTATTCAGGTGCAGAAGAACCAGGGCCTTGTGGCTCCCTTCCATAGGGTGAGATGAATGGTCCTTTCTTCCCTGCTTGCTTGGTGGAAAATACATGGCAGTCCTTCGACTTGAAGGAGGGATCTTTCATGCCCGTGGAAACTGATACCTTTAGTCTAGTCATTGCGTATCTGATCTCTGTTACTTTTCTTGCTCTTGGACTTGAAATTTTGCTAAGTTAGGATTATGTGTGCTTTGATTTCTTCTCCTAGTGCTTAACTCCACACTTTTGACTATTCTAGGTTCATTTACTCCAACTTTTCCTTCTGGCTAGAAGCATCTGGAGGAAGCTATCTCTAGTTGGCCAACTTGCCCCTTTTAAGTGAAGGATTCTTTGGGGGGGGCACAAAGCCTTCAAAACTTATATTATAAGCTTGCAGTGCACTTTATTTCATATCAGTCATATTTCATGCCTTATAGGACCAGAGCCTGCCACTCTGAAGTGTAGCTTTCAGGGCTTTGAGCCATCTGACTTTCAATAGTGTTTGAGGCACATTAGTTGAAAGATGGAAATGCCATTGAAGCCTGTGACAGGTTGCTATACACAAAGAACTGTGTATGGTCTTATAATTTTAGAGCATACCCTTGAAATTATCAGCAGATAATGACTCTTCTTTTGAGAAACACCCTTTTCTCTTAGCAACTTGATCTATTGACTGAAGGTTTAACCTTGGACTGTGAAGTTGCTGTATGATCTGAACTGCCTATCATAAACTCAGTGATATAACATGCCTAATTCCAAAGTTATGCATGCACAGCAACACTGCATCATCACATGGCTGTGGAATATAAAAGACTGGACAAAAGAAGGGCCTATAGGAACAAGTAAGCTTCATTAAGTGGCCCAAATACTTATAGTCCTCACTACTGCTTCGTTGCCATCTCTCTCAAACACACTTAGAGCCTCATGAGAAATTCTCTGTGAACAATAGACAAAGGGAGAGAAAACCTGGGCCTGGTTTTCAAATGGCCACATTACTCAAAGGTAGGCAGTTTAGACACTACAACCCTTTAGGGGACATCTCTGATCAAGAAAGATGAGATCAAGTCTTCTCCATGGACAGAATTTTAAGCAGTGCATCAGATTGTTCATTTTAATGAGAAGATAGTGCCAGATGTGCAATTTCTATATATAACATTTATAAACTGTGGCCAATAATTTGGCCATATTGGCAAAGATGTGGAATAAATATGATTAGAAAATTAATAATAAAAAATTTGGAGAAGTGAGTAAAATTCTGAAAACAGGCAGAAATGTAAAGATTTTTGTGTCCCATGGGAACACTCACCAAAATGTGACTTTTAGAGATCTTCAATAATCTAGAGGACAAGTGTTGTGCCTCCTGCCTGTAATCTTTGCAGTCTTGGAGGCTGAGACATGTAGATCTCTTGAGCTCAGAAATTTGAGACAACCTGAGCAAGAGAGAGCACCTGTCATTAAAAAAAAAATAGTCGGGAATTCTGGAAATCACCTACAGTCCCTGTTATTTAGGAGGCTGAGGCAAGAAAATTGCTTGAGCCCAAGAGTTTGAGGTTCCTATGAGCTGTGACATCACAGTACTCTACTGGAGACAAAAAAAAGTAAGACTCTGCCTTAAAAAAAAAAAAAAAAAAGAAAAAAGAAAAGAAAGAAAGGAAAAGAAAATTAGAGTTTAGGATGCCATTTAGTTTATTCCAAGCTATTCATGTCATTGACCAATGGGCTCATGAATAAAGTGACCATGGCGGCAGGGATGGAGGATACCCTTGGACTCAGCAACAGAGATTTTTACTTGCCAAGTATGGCTTATCTGTGGCCAGCAGAGTGCCAATCTTCCAGATTAATACAGAGACTCTGATCTTTTTCCATTCACTGAAGTAATCAGCCAGCACCAGAGTAGCATATTGGTTGCTAGGACTGTTTCCATCATGAAAAGAGCAATACTTTGTTCTTACTGGACTAGACACTTATTCTGAATACAGATTTGCCTGCCCTGGATATAATGTTTCTGCCCAAAGTACCATCCATTGACTTACATAATCCATTTTATATTTACATCCTTTTCCACAAAAGTTATTCATGACCAACCTCTATTTACCTCAAATCAATTGGGAAAGGAAACCATACTCATGTAACACACTAGTTTTACTATATAAGGTAGTATACCTGGGAAAAGCAAAGTCTCCAATAACAAAGTCTTCTCAGTGAAGCCCACAACATTCTTTCAAGGTCCTCCCCATGGTAATCCAACCTTTAAGAATTCGTTAAACTTAGCTTTCTAGGTCCTTGAAACTAACATTTGCTGCTTGCTTCCACTTCTGTAAACCCTGCACATGATTTGACGCCTCCAATGAGAAATAATATGGTAATTCCTCGCTTGTGATTCCAATG
>CAUYPK010038712.1:0-18707 GCA_963574355.1 Loris lydekkerianus | reverse complement strand
AATGGTAGGGGCAGTAGTGGGACAATACATAGTAAAGGGGTGGCATCTCTTATCAACAAGCTGCTTGTTGTTACCAATAGTCCATCGTTATATCTACTGCGTTTCCCCGAAAATAAAACATCCTCTGAAAATAAGACCTACCTACAGGTTTTTTTCTGGGTGAAATATAAGGCATCCCCCCAACAATAAGGCCCCCCAGGCTCTGTCTCGGCATGAAAATTACTTTACTGTAAACTGGTTGCTAGGGCCGCCCCAACTGGTGTCTAGCAATCAGTGACGTTATGCGGAGTCCTGACGTCACTGCTGTGTGGAGGTGGAGCGGAGTGAGCCGTGAGTGCAGGGCAGGAGAGAGGAGGAGACTTTTGCAGATGTGTGTAGAAGAACAGGAGGATCAGAGTGGATGGGAGACGGCAAACAATAAATGTGTATCGTATTCTTCTTCATGGAAAAATAAGACATCCCCTGAAAATAAGACCTAGCACATCTTTGGGAGCAAAAATTAATATAAGACACTGTCTTATTTTCGGGGAAACAGGGTAGGTAGCTGTGTCTGCACTAAGTTTGGCATCACTACAGTAACTTCCCATGAACTGGGCACTACCAGGTTCTCTATGGAGGGGGGGAACCAGCTCAGGATGGAAATGGAGCAGGTCAGAGCTCAGCACAGGAATCATATCTGTGAAGAGCTAGTGTACTCCAGCCCGGGTGACACAGGACTCCTTATCTCAAAAAAAAAAAAAAAAGAGTGTCTCTGTTTTGGCAGTAAACTACATTGCTACTCCTAAACCTACATACCATTCTGTTCACCTTCTTTATTCATTTTATATATTGAGAAATGGAGTCTCAGAGAAGAGAATCAACTTCTCAAATTTGATCAGTCAGCTCAGAGCCTAGAACTGGCAAACCTGGTCACTGTCCCTGGGAAGGAGAGGAGGACGACAGTGAGAATGGCTTCCCCAACTTAGTGCAGCAACCCCATCTGGATTCCTGCAAAGTGATCAGCAATGGCCCCTAAGGGCGCTGGGAGATGAAGCGAACATTACCAGAACCTGGAAAAGGAAGATTTTTCTCTTCTGTACTTAGAAGAATAAGCCCAAGAGGAGAAATGTTGCCTATTAGTAGTTAACTTCTATTTAGGACATAGGTTTTTTTTTGCTGTGGTTGTTCAGAAAGCACTTTCACATTCATAATCTCAATTGATCTGATTCTTACTGTCTTTGAAGATGATCACCAAGGCATCATCATTCCCATTTAATAGTTAACCAAAGTGAGGCCTCTAAAGGTGACTTGCTTTAAATTTCATAGTAAGTACCAGAGTTGAGACTTGAGCTTAATCTCCTGGGTTCTTCTCCAGAATGCCTTATATACCTGGTTTCCTGGGGTGTCTGCCCTTAGGCATCTAAGGCACAAATCTCATTATAATAAGGTCTTTTTGGTATTCAAGTAACTGAAGCCTCTTGGATGGAGCCCAAGTCAGAACCACTTTATATCCTGAATTTGCCTCTGTGGCAAACAGAATTCATGACCAACTATGGGGTTCCTTCTACAAATATCACCTCTGAAAACCTGAGTGTATAGATAGAGAACAAAGTATTTTATCCTAGGAAGGGACAAGTTTTTTTCTTCAAAATCGTTGCTGGGATCCTGGAGAACACAGGGACAGTCTTACTACAGTGCTTAACTATGCTGTGCTTGCAAATCATTGACCTGATAATTTACAGAATCCCCATTTTGGAAAGATTTGTTTTGGCGGAGACTGCAATTCTTTATTTGGAACTTGAGGCATCCCAGACCCATAAGAATTGAGCTTGACAAGATAAGCAGTTATACCCATCATCGCTTCACACTAAGCAGGGCAGTGATGCTGGGGCAACAGCTTAGGTGGGCGAGAGACCGGGGCCCCAGATATGGTCCTGAGTTTGTGGCTGACTTGTGTGATGTTGGGAAAACTACTTTTCTTTTAGGGGGGTTCAGTTTTTTCAAAGTCAAATGTTGAGATCCAAAGCACATGCTGTGAGAATAAGATGGAGTCAGACAGGCTAGGGTGATGTGACACAGATGGTCTGGTTGGTTTGGGTCTCACATGACCTTCACCCCTTATCTCCCATTCTTACTGTTTTGTAAATTTAGCTCCCACCTTAAAGATGCCTATCTGAAGTAGTTTGGGTGGATTGATTTAGGAGATTAACCCTTGAATTGGAATGTTATAATAGGTCACTAAGTTATGCTGACTATCATTTAAAATAAGGGTTAATGTGGTCTTTGCTTTGAACTTTTATGTATAAAACTGTGATTTTGGAAATGGAAGAACAGAACAGTCTTGGAGAGGCGACTCTCACTGTTCTCCAGAATTGCTGGCTTTCTGACAAATAAAGTTTGGTGGACCTATCCCTGTCTCTGCATAGTGGCAACAGTGACAGGCGGCCGGTAACAAGATTGGATTGATCAGTGTGCTTCAAACTTTTAAAGCCAGCACATTTCCCCCCTCCCCAGAGAATACCGTAGAAACCTCCCATGTACAACCGACAAAAGCAGAGGGGCTGGGGACTTGGAGCCCCTCGATATTTCATAACGAGGACTAGAAATCTGAGGTGGAGGGCCAGCACAATAGAGTCTTCCCCTTTTCGAAAAGATTTATTTTGGCAGAGATTGCAATTCTTTATTTGGAACTTGAGGCATCCCAGACCCATAAGAATTGAGCTTGACAAGATATGCAGCTACATCCCTCAGTGCTCCACCCTGAGCAGGGCAGTCATGGGGGCCAGGTCTTTGGTGGGCGAGAGACCCCTTTCACAGGTGCACAGAACTTTGTGAGTATTTGCCCGACAGTCGTCTCTTTTGAACTTAATGTTGTATATTTAGGGATTTTCACAATGATCTTTCATGAAGCACCGATTATGTGGTATAGCTGAGGGACATAAGGAGAAAGAGAAGGGCAGGAGCCACTGCAGAACAGAAAAGCTTTAAAGGGGTACATACAAATGATGAGGAGAGAAGAGAAAGAAATAGTCCTTTTTCCTGAAGAGGGAGGAAGGCCTAGCTAGGGCGGGGCTCACAGGTTGAGCTCCCTGAGTACATAAATAGGGCCCATTCTAGACCGCACAGAGGAGGCGGTGGAGGCCTAGGTAAGCAAGGTGCCTTGGGAAGAGCCTTGGGAATCTGGCCTAGGAGAGAAGAGTGCAGCTTAAATGAGAGGTTGGGCTGCAGAAAGGCACTGAATGCAATACAAAGAATTTGGCCCCCATAACAATTAGATCCCCATTTCTCAGACGAAGGAAGGACCTTTGCTGAAGGCATAGTCATGAGTAAGGCAACCTCTGGGCCACAGAATTTCTGCCACTGGGGCTCTTTTTGCTACCCTGTGCTGCCTCCAGCAGGCCTGAGCCATGGCAGGCCCTGGGTGGGAGAGGCCTCTGGGCTGTTTATCCTGCTCCAGAGGGGCTGGCTCTGGCAAGGAGTGGAAGTGGGTGGGGTGGGGCAGTGGATGAGGGGAGGGGCCTGACAACAAGGGCTGCATTCAAGGCCTGCACTGGAGCGACCAGGAGAATGGAAAGCTACAGTCTGTTGGAGCCATCCAGCCTTGGCAAGACACCCGGGGCCTTATAAGGAAATGTTGTTCTGTCCCAGCCAGTGGGGCTGGGATGGAGCCCTGTGCCCACAGCACAGAGCTGCCCTTGTGGCAGTAGGCTGGGGGTGCCGCTGCCCCTCCGCTGTGAGCAGGAGCTCTCTCAATGGGTCACTTCTGCAGGCTCAGCATTCCAGCTCAGCCCCACTGTGTGTGTGGCCCCTGCTCCCTTCAGACCCTCCCACTCCTCCATCAGCTCAGGCTGATTGGAGGAAAGGCAAAAAAACAAACAAAACAAAGACTTGGCAAAGTTGCAGGTTTCGTTGCTGCTTGATGCCGAATTATCTAGAAAAAAGGTTCAGGTCAAATTCTCTCTCCTTCCTGAAGAATGCGTAAGTAAGGGGGTCACCCCCTGGCCTCTCTCCCTACCTGGAGCCTTCATCTCTTCTCCTGTGACCACAGAACTCCCAGCACCAGGCACTGTCCACAATAGAAAGGCAGGAGGCTGAGAGGAGTGGGCAGGAGAAGCCCGGTGGGGGTGCCTGTTCTGCCTCCCGTGGGGAAAGCAAAACCACTGGAACACTCATAGAAGGTGTCTCCTCCCCCTCAGACACCTTTCGTGTGCCAAGCAGGGCAGAGGGCCTGGGAGAATGAGATGGGTGCAGAGGAAAAACACAGCTGCCTGCCCAGGAAGCAAGCGAAGGTGCTCTTGGCAAAAGGACAGTCAGCATTAGTCAGCTGCTGGAGGAAGGGCCTTGCTACAGCACATGATGAGGGGAGATTTAAAAAGCTGATCCCTAAGGGATATCCCTGAACTTGAAATTGGAGGTTGGAGCAAAAAAGATGCTTAGTGTGGCCTTTTGCTTTGACTATTCATAGACACGGAGATGTGTGAAACTCTGGAGCTACAAGGAAACGGGTCAGCTGGTCGACTCTCCACCTACAGCTAAGATCTCTACAGCAAGCTTGGGGACCTTCAGCGAGCTGGTGCTTCCACAGTGACCATGAACTCAGTCCCTCAAGTCAGTCCATCCGTATCTACAGGTCACCCCAATGTGTCAAACTTAATGAAACACCTGGGTATCCAAAGAGAAGCAAATCACAAAAAAAAAACAAGCAAACAAACAACAACAACAACAACAAAAAAAAAAACAGGTGGAAACTCCTGTTTCCATGGAATCTGCCATCCAGAGCAGAGCTATGACAATACACAATGGTCAAAATGCCTCCAGAACAACACATAGCAAATGCTCTCAGAGCTGAGAGTAGGGAGAAGTTCCTCTGGACTAGGTGTGCAAAACATAAGTGAGTAAAGATCTAATAGCAGAAAGCTAAGAGTTCAAAAAGTGACTTTTTGAGAGATTAGTAAGTGGAGACTGGGGTGAGCAAGATCACGTGGCTCCCTGGGCACCCATGGGGGAGACGGGGATGGCAGGTGTGTGCAACTGGGAAAGGTGGGGCTGTGGTTTGGAAACAAGAGAACACCACTTTCTGTAGGCCCAAAGCCAGAGGGAGGAGCAGATGTGGATGAGTGACTGCCAGGAGCCACAGAAAGCTTTTGGGCATGAAAGAGGTGTGACTGGCGCAGTGATTTAGGAAGTGTGATCTGGTAGCAGGTCTAAGAAGGAGAGGTATCTTTTTTTCCCATTCTGAAGAAGTCAGGAAAGTGCTATTTCCTGATGCAAAGATCTGAGTGTGTCATAGCTCCCTGCAGAGGCACTTAGGCCTGGCTCTCCAGAGGGCCACTGAGATCTCAGGATCTGAGCACTGCTGGGCCTTCTAGCAACCGGTGACCCCTATCCAGAAGATGAGGATTGGCCACTTAAGTTCACTTCTCTTTTCGCTTTAAAGCTTTTCTTACAAAAGCCATTCTGTTTAGATGTGGTTAAGTAACCTGTTCTTCAGTCATTTTTGGTGGGAGGTTGTGAAAAATCACCCAGGGTTGAAAGGCAAAGGCACTTTGATGCTGCCTCATCTCAGAGAGCCTGTCCTTCCTAAGGTGTCCACTAAGTCACACATCTACACTGGTCTCACTCGTGCTGATGACCCAGCATGGCATCCTCCCCTGTGATCCCCTCTGTGGCTTCTGTCCCTGTGGAGACATTGGCATGCCTGGGATCATGAGGCCTCTGCAGAGTGCTTGGGAGGAGAGCAGGAATAATATCCTGCCCGTGAGGAAGAGCCAAGGTGCCCTGGAACATAACTGTGAGGTTCCCTTGGTGTTCTAGACCTGGGTTCTGGTGAGTCAGACTGTCCCACTGCCCAGCAAGGCCAGCTCAGCAGCAGGATTGTGAAGGACTTGAGCTTGCCCTCACATGGCCCTGCCTCATGACCATAAAGGATTAAATCCGAGGGGTGACACAGCGAATCTTGGCGGCAAATCTTGCTTCCCACTAACCTTTTCCTCCTTGATGATGCAAAGGCTGAGCCACGGGGCCACAGAGCTCCCGTCATGGAGGAACTGGCCCTCCAATAGCTTATGGTTATGGCTCATTTTGAATTTTATCAGAAATAAATTCATTTCTTCCTTTTTAAGGGAATACAAGAGCATTTCATGATGGGATCTTTTCTTAATTCTGCAGAGTGAAATTTCAAATAACCAACTTACATGATGGCTGGTGTTCCACTCTATGAAGCACACATCTTTTCAGTACCCCTTGAGTTTTACTACCACCACCTAAATTACCTGCCACCTAGCCTCAGTCTCCAACTCAGGGAAATGGTATCGGCAGAGCTCTTCATACCAAATTATCCATTCATTATTCACTCATTTATTTGATTTGGTAATGCATAGCTTAAAAATTCAAAAAGTATAAAGGGAATACAATAAAAATCTTCCTCCGGCTCTTTCCCCAACTGTCCTGATGTTCTCCCCCAAAGCAGGCCTTGTTGCTATTTTCTTTTTATTTTTGTAACTTTCCTCTCTGTAATGTTTTCACTGAACTTTTATCATCAAACGCTTTTCTCATCCAGTAGATGAAGTTCATTCAAAAGGAAGCAAGCTCGTTCAAACAGAATTCTCTCAGGGCAGTTGCCCTCATAGGTTTTCCCGCTCAGGGTGCTGAACCCTGATTCTATTTATTTATTTATTTAGACAGAGTCTCACTCTGTTGCCCAGGCTAGAGTGCCATGGCATCAACCTAGCTCACAGCAACCTCAAACTCCTGGGCTCAAGTGATCCTCTTACTTCAGCCTCCCTAGTAGCTGGTGCCCACCACAAGCCCCAGCTAGTTTTTCTATTTTTAGTAGAGACAGATCAAATTCTCAGAATTTGCTCTTGCAAATTCTGGTCTCCAACTGCTGAGCTCAAGTGATTTTCCCGCCTCAGCCTCCCAGGGGGCTAGGATTACAGGTGTGAACCATCATGCCTGGCCGGGTCCCTGATTTTAGACACCAGGTAGACCACACCTGATCCAAGTAAACTATAGAGCAATTTCTGATGTTCTTTAGCTTGACCACTGATAGCAATTAGCTGAGGACGCCCGAGCTCACTCTCTGGAATGAGAAGGAAATATTAGCTCCTGAATTATCTTAGAGAAAACGAGTCAAACAGAGACTGTGAGTGAGTTCTGGTGCCAATTATGAAGGATGAGAGTGTGGCGCATATGGCATCCAGTGACTAGAGGAAATCTTGGAGGTGCCTATATGCTCTTCTCTTCTAGACCCTGATGTAC
Source organism: Loris lydekkerianus (assembly GCA_963574355.1). Classification (NCBI taxonomy): domain Eukaryota; kingdom Metazoa; phylum Chordata; class Mammalia; order Primates; family Lorisidae; genus Loris; species Loris lydekkerianus. The sequence continues at coordinate 11,468 of CAUYPK010038712.1, read as the reverse complement.
AGATCACAGAGAATTTAGGGTCTGTGCTTCTTTACTCTGGGACAATAATGCTGCCCACTGATGCTGTGGCAGCTCCAATCATGCAGGGGCGTTGTCTGCCTCCCTGGTGATGCTGGAGCACTCTCTTGCTCAGCGATCATATTAGAGCTGCATTTTCTCAGTAAGGATCAAGATTCACCATTCCTGACAGCTCTGGTCCCCCACATACTGTTTGCTGGGAAGGTCTCAAGCCTTTTAGGTGGAAAGAGTCTCTTCCTGATTAGAGTCCAAACTGAACATGGATCCTCCAGGTGCAAACTCCAGGACACTTCCAACACAGCATCCTTAAACATCTCCCAAGCAACAGCAGCCTGCAGCATTATTATTTAGCCATCTCATGCCCAATATCATACGGTTCACTTACAGAAGGTCCTACGTAGTAAGTGGGGTAGGAACAAGTGAGCACAAACAAAACTGTAAATACCTTGATAGCAATACACAAATGCAATCTAACTGGGTGGGGAAAACAGATGCATATAAACAGCTGGGAAGGATGCAGGTTTGAACCTACTGAAATCCTTTAAGAGGATGATACAAAGATAATATTAAACCAAAAGCTACCTATGGACATCTTATTTCTTGCAATCTTTTTTTATTTTCCTATAGTCCCATCTATCTTCCTGTTCACATATTATGTACATTTTTACTGTTAGGGTTCTGTGTTTTCAGTTAATATTATACACATTTGCATACTACTCCAATCTTTATTTCTTGGCTGCAGAAATGCCATAGTGGTGATTCACAGTAAGTTTCTTGCCTTTTTACCTATTGTTGGGCTTTTACATCGCCAGCTGCTTAGCACTGTGAATAATTTAGTAAAGAACATTGTAGGATAATTGGCTTTCGGCTTTTGTTGATTTCTTAAGGATGCAATTCAGAGAGGGAACTGACTTGGCCAAAGGCCAACCCCCTTTTTGAGGTGCAGCATTCCTTCAGGTGCAAAGCTGAGTTGGGCAGAGCTCTAAGCCCCATCCTGGGCCCACTGGCTTGGTGCTTTCAGCCAGTAACTCGCATATCACATGGCAACTGAGCAGGTGAGCAGAGGTTTCCCAGATCCTGAGTGATGCTATTACTATTAGAGATTCTTGGTTGGTGTCAGCAGAATGCACATGTAGGCCAGGGCATTCCAGGGACCAGCCTCAATTACAGAAGTCATTTATTTGTGACTGTCACGTAAGGGCCTCTGAACCAATGACTGTTTGGGAGAAAAAGCAAATCTGTGCCTAGATTGCAGTTCTTGCACTTTGGCTGCAGGAGTGAGGGCTGCACGGGGTTGGGAGGTACAAGTGACTGTATTCACAGTGCAGAGACACCATGGCCCTGATCAGTGGTGCTGCTGATGGGCACAGCCCTTGTGGCAGATGTCTAATGCTATGCAACACTGATATCAGCTGAGGCCCTTGGAGGACTGATTAACCTTTACCCAAACCCTAAGCCAGGCTCTATAAGAGCCTTAAGTTCACAGCACAAGGGCCCGAGCAGCACTGTGTATGTCGTCCTCTGGCTCAGCCGTCAAGGCCTCTTGTCCAAGTGTGCTGTCTAATTCTGCCCTGAATCCCTTCCAGGAACAAGCCTGCTCCCTTCCTCAGTCTTCACAAACTTCTCCTTACACCCAGACCTCTGTGAGTTCTGTAACTTTACTGAAGACCTTGGGGTCATGAGATGGAGTCTCCTCATGGTCTGGAAGCCCTTTGCTGTCTTTCTGCCCCCTACCATCTCCTTTTCTCAGCCTCATTCCTCTCAGCAACAGGCAACTATCTCCCCTAGACTTCTCAGAATAGTCTCCTCCACACTCAGGCCCCTTCTGTGCCCATCCAGGCATCTCATTGCCCCCTGAAAGAATTCCGGTAGATAATCTTCTTCCATCTGGCCATCTGCTATCAATAAACATGTCCTTACAGTTAGGTGGCTAGAAGGGAGTTGTTGTTTTTAAATAAACTCACACAGTGAGGAGTTGCTTATAGGGTTTTGCCAATATTTTCTCATTCAAACCTCTCCCTCACTCTGATGGTCAGGTGGGCAAGCACAGCAGTCTGAATGTTTGTGCCCCACCCCCAGTCTATGTGAGGGTCTTAAGAGGGGGGCCTTGGGGACGTTGTGAGGATGGAGTCCTCAGGGATAAGACTAATGACCTCATAAAAGAGACCTCGGAGAGCTGTCTTATCCTCGTCCCCTGACATGGGAAGGCAAGAACTCAGCGATCTGCAAGTTGGAAGGTGGCCCTCACGGGACCTGACCATTCTGGACCCTGACCTTGGACTTGCAGCTTCCGAATCTGAGAGAAATAAATGTACATTGCTTATAAGCCACCCTCTTGGGGGGAGTTTGTTTATAGCAGCCTGAATAGATTATTACACTGGCTTAGAGGTGAGGAAACTGGTTCAGAAAAGGGGAAGAACCTGCTCCAGGTCATCAGCTGATTATTGATGAGCTGGAACCAGAAGCCAGACTCTACCGGGCTCAGGGTGTTCCCCTTCCCACATTGTGCGCCCAGGTCGGCTCTGGGAACCTAAGTGGTAACCGTGGCAGGTGTTCAATAAATGCCCCCTGGAGAGACATTACTGCGCCCCAAGCTGTGCCTGCTTATGTGAGTGGAGCGTGAAGAAAGCATGAGCACATCAAGGAACTTCTGACTACCCCAGCACCCAACTCTTAATTAAAACAGGGTGTAATAGACAAAATGTGATGTAGACGCTCAGTGGAATATTAACCAGCCATAAACAGGAGTGGAATGCTGATACACGCTACAGCATGATGGACCTAGAAAACACGCTACATGAAGGAAGGCGCACACAGAAGGCCACAGAGTCTGTGACTCCAATGGCAGGAAGTGTTTAGAATGTGCAGACAGAAACAGGCTGGGGAGCACCAGTCTCAGGAGAGCGGGACATGGGGAGTGACGGGAATGGCATAAGGCTTCCTTTGGGATGATGAAATGGACGAGATAGAGGGTGGTGGTGTGCTGTGTTGTGAGTGTACTAAATGTCACTGGGTTGTATGCCACGAAAGGTTAATTTTATGTTATGTGAATTTTGCTTCCATTGAAAAGGAAAGGAAAAATAAGGAAACAGCGTGACTTCCCTCCCCTGCCTTCTGCTCTGTGCACATGCGTGCGGTTCCAGGTCCTGGTGCTCCCTCACTGAACAGGGAATGAACATATGCAGACTCAGGGCTCCATTCTGTCACTTGCTAGCTACGTGGCCTGGAGTTGTCCATGCCTCTCTCCGGCATGACCTCTGCTTCCCAATCTGTGAGATGAGGAGATTGCTCAGACTGTATGCGAGTCCCTTCTGGGCAGAGCTTCTGGGATCCTGGGAGTAGAAGGGGGAATGAAATTGGATGGGGAGGAAGGCACTCTCTGTGTTTCTTTTGACCTGTTCTCATCTCAGCTAGGGGACTGCCATGACTTCTAATTTCCTATGCCCAAGTACCAGGGAAACAGTCGCACAGTTAACAGCTTGGGCTCTTGGCCTGGCTGGCACCGCTGGGGCTCCCAGCACGCATTATTGAGCAAGGTAAGCCCCTTGGTAATCCTGTTAAACCGCCAGGGCAGTGAGTCATTTCAATACCACCCAAACACCTTCCTGCGGCATCCCAGCAAGGAAAGGACCGCCAGCCAGATCATTACGACTTGATCTGCAGCAACATTTTAAACATGAATTGGAGCTTTTAATTGAGTTGTGACTTGGAAATACATTATTATGCCTAAATCAGAGTTCAGAAGAGCTCAAAATGGGCTCATTCATTTCCTTACAATGCATTTTCTGTGCCCTGTTTCATCCCAGGTGCTGTGCTAAGTTTTAAGAAGACATAGGCATGTCATAGCCACTGTCTTCCAGGAATTCACTGCCCACTGGGGGGGTGGGGGGATACAGACTTGTAAACACAGGCAAGAAGTAGAATTACAAGAAAGTGAAATAGAGGCATAAAATGGGAAGATAGGCATTCCAGTGGAGAGTGAATGGGTAGCTGGGAGGTCAAGAAAGGTCTCTACCAGCACACTGGGTTTTCAAGGGTAAATGGAGGTCTTCCGTGTTCTAGGGTGCTCCAAACAGGGTGATGGTTTGGGTGTCTGCTCCAATGGGGAGCAGCATTTATCACTTCCAATGTCTGCCATTGTAGTACGAGTTGATGATAAAAAGAAGGCTACATTTTAGTCTGTTTTATTATTGATTTTAAATTCCTACAAACAGTGCATCTCCGTATTACTTGTTCTGGACCAGATTATTCCTCTCACTGCTACCAGGTATAAAAAATACGGCAGAGCATTCAAAGCAGAGGGAGCATCATGTGTTAAAAACACGGAATTATGAAACTTTGGAGTTCAGTGGGACAGTGGGACATGGAGTATTTGGAAAAGGAGAGCTGGAAAAAAACCTGAAAATGAAGCTGGGTCAATTCCTTAAGGGCCTAAGATACTGTGTCATACTTGGGTTTTATTCCAGAAGGCACTGGGGAGCCACAGAGGGTTGTAAGCAGAAGCACCATTTCATCAATTTTGTTGTTGATGTTGCACCTTGACAGCCGAGGATGAATCAGATGGGGAGAACATGAAGGCAGGAGGCTGGTTAGGAGGACTTCGCAGCCATATCTGGGAGGGAGAGGATGAAGATTATGCCAAAGTTGAGTTAGAGGATGAAAAGAAGAAGATGAGCTCAAGGGATACATAGAAGTAAAACTCCAAAGGGCTTAGAGTTTGGTTAGAGATGGGGTGAGAGAGAGAGAGAGAAGGGCTAAATAGTGATTCCTATTTCTCATTACAAACATCCTGCAAATGTTAGGCTTGAAAGGGATGTTAGGGACCATGTGTTCGACTGTCTCTGTGGCCCAGAGAAGGGCAAGGTGCTTAATACCCAAGTCCAGGAGTTGATGACAGTCAGGATGGCACCCCAGTTTCCCAAGTCCTCAGCTGGGGCTCTCTCTTCTGGGGGAAGGGAGGGGGCTGCTCGCCAGCACTTATGGCTCTATCCTGCCTCTGCTGGCCAAGCTGACTGGACAGAGAAGTCCTGAGTTCTAATCCTTATGCTGCCCCCGAAACAGAACAACTTTGAGGAAGATCCTGTCTCCTCATTCCCAGATGAAAGTCTTGCAGAAGTAGGGCTGCTCCTTTTCTTCCCTCTTGCCTTCTAGTTTTCTTTCTTTACTTTACTGCAGTTGCCACCATTTCTTCTTGCCCTACGCTGGGCTCACTTCACTCATTTTCACCTGCATCTGAAGGAGAGTGCACCTCTCAGCCCCGTGTCTCAGCCATCAATCCCCTCCTGCCTGTCTCTGAGAAGTCAGGCCATCTGTGGCAGAGGAGATCATCTTTCAGGGCTGCACGTCCTGGGCCAGGCCACCATGCTCTCTCTGACTCAGAAAGCCTGCTTTTTTCTCGTCAGGGCTCTGTCTGAAATCTGCATCAGAGAGCAAAGGGACTTAGTGCTGGGAGTTAGGATTTTGACGCTGTCTGGGCTGAGGCGTGCTCTGGTTTGGGCCTTTCAGGAGGAAATGGCTTTAGGACTGCGACCTGTGAAGCCGGGGTCCTTACTGTGATGAAGGTCACTTTGCTTGCAGCCCAGCCTGTAGGGTCAGGCACCTCAGGGGCAGATCTCAAAGCCAGAAAGCTGTGGAGGTGGGCTTTCTCACCAAACCCTCTCCTACCCCTTTCCTACTCCACCCTTCTCAAGTGGCCGGACATGAAAGAGACTCAGAGTTGGAAAGGGAGGTGAGGGGAGTTCTCAGAGGCCAGGGGCCACCCTTCTGGGCAAGGCAGATCCCCCCCACCCCCAGCCCGTGGCTTTCCTCTCCTCTGGTCCTGCAACCTTCATTTCAGCACTTCCTGTTTGACTGTGCAGGGGGGCAGTCCTGTCCTGTTTCAAAATTGTCTTCCAAATAGCCATGAATACTGCCTTTGTGTAACTACCAGCGATAGAACATACCAAATCTCTCTCTTGGAAGATAGTTGTGTATGAGAAAAGATCCTATGTGGTATAGCTGTTGTGTTCTTAGGATGTGCTGTCTCCAACCATTCCAGATATGGGGTAACTTCCACAGCAAACAAACCACAAATGGAGGTTTATTTCTCGTATATGACAACTCTTAATTAGTGGGTGGTAATTTTCTTCCAAGCCAGTGACTCAGGGCCCCAGGTTCCTGCTTCCTGGATCTCTGCTGTGGACTAGGCCAGGCGGTGGAGCCCTCTTGGTCCTGCTGGCCGATGGAGGGACAGAGGTGAAGGCTGTCTGGAAATGGAACTTGCCCTTCCACTCTCATTCCACTGGTGAGACTAGTTCTACCGCCGTACTTCACAGGAACACGAGTTGGTCTTCTGGCCCACAACACTACACGGTGGGCGTGGGGAACATTTGGGGAGAACCAGGCCATCTCTGCCACATGGGGGCTAATCTTCCCCTCTCACCCTGAACAGCAGCAGGGGACATATGCGAGGTGCGGGGCGGGGTCTGCGGGGCAGAAGCATCTCCATCCCTTCTTGTTTCTAATTGGTAGGTAGCATTTCCCTAAACTGAAGTTCCGCAAACGCTACTGTTGAGATCTCAGCTCTAGCTGAATAACACCTGTACTATAATTGACTTAATACTCTCTTTAAATTGGTTCACTATTTAATTTAGTTTTACCTGAATAGTCATACCTAGGAAATGATGGCTTTGATGTGATAATTATATTTTTCTTAATATACTCTTAAATAAATATATAATTATTTGAATAAAAATATTTGCAGCTATACCTCTCTAAGTATTTGTGCAGCACCAGTAGTATACCTTGCTCATTTAGAAAAATATGATGATTGAGTCTAGCTAAATCCCCCTGACCCCTTTTCTTTCTGCCCTGGTATTCTCCCCCTTCCTTCTTGCCTATGATCCTCCAGGTTCATTGATTCTTTTTGTTCCTCAAGCTTGCTGAGCTCATTCCTACCCCAGGGCCTTTGCACTGGCTATATCTCTGCAAGGAGCCCTTCCCCCACATTTTAGCATGTCTGGCACTTTCTGCACATTAACGTCTTAGCTCAGATGTCTCCTTCTAGGGAGCCACCTAATCTAAACCAGCTATTTCACACCTCACCTCACGCTGAAGCTAGTCCTTATATCCATTCCTTTAAGTGCTTTTCAGGGCATGGCATTGTCTGTTTATTTGCTGATTTATTTATTGTTCCTCTATCCCTAGTTGGATGTACCTTCTATAAAAGCAGGGATTATGTTGTTTACCTTTGCCTTTCTAATCCTTGTCACAGGACCTGGCACATAATATATATTCCATGAATATTTGCTAAATAAATAAAAGCTGAAAAAATGGTAATAGATGCATAGATCATTAGTCAAATGTGGATTGAAATAAAGTTTTATCAGCTGCTTGGTAATTCCTAACATGCATTTGGTAAACTGCTAGAGGAGGCAGCTTGTGTAAGTCACTGTGGAGCCTCCAATTGCACCCTTGAACTACGGGCCTTTGAGTCTGCAATGCACACAGCACACCTGACTTATCTGCCCAACGAGAAAGGGAGAAGCTGGACAAGATAGAGGGGTAGGGCCAGGCCTGCCTCTGGAAGGCAGAGCTTGGGCCCTCCTACTTACTCAAGGAGGCAGGGGGTCAAAGGAGAGGGGCCAGCAGCTAACTCACCCACGTGTGGGGAGCACAGATGGTCTCAGAGGCTCCCAGAGCCCACACACTGGGACCATGAGGTCCAAGGGCTGTCAGCTTCTAGCAGTCAGATGGGCTCCAGCTCCTCCTCCTTGGAGGTGGATAAAATTAAGGGATGTTGAAAAACCTGGAAGTGTTCTATCCATACCTTGGAATGAGAGATAGGAAAGACATTGGGCGTTATCTTACTTATAAAACTATGAGGACAATAAACATTGTTTTAATTGCAAAAGAACCAGTCCAGAAAATAAGTGTAAGATGGGGGAGCAGGCTGATGTTACTCATGTCTTCCACTCTGCAGAAACATGGTTGTCATGAGTGTTTATGGTACAACTTTCTGAACCCCACCTACTGCAGAACCGGGGACTGCATTTTCTGCTGTTCAGGACCACTGGGACCACAGCTGAATCTCTTCCCAGCAATAGCCCCAGGCTGAAGGGAGCAGCCTTATCCAAGGGGACATGCCTATCCTAGGGCAGTTCCCATTCGATGACGAGTCAATGCATGGGTATAAAGGCCCTTGCCTCAATCTAGGGCAATTCTGAAGGGCACTGTCAGCTGCCCACCAACCACGCGGTGTTTAGCCTCTCCTGCCGCTCAATCCTGCCTCCCTCACGTGCTCACCCAGCCTGCTCGCAAAGCCCCTTCTCACAGGATACCATGTATAAGACCCAGTAGCCTGTGGCTTCCACAATCAGTTGCCATAATGCCTAAGTAAGAATCAGTTTCTCCCCAAAGCCTTTTATTAGATTTGCTTGTGCTTGAGGTAGAGACAGTCCATATCCAAAAAAATGACACTTGGTGCACTTGAAAGGCTGGTGGGTTATTTCCTTAAAACAGCTCAAGATAGTAAAGGTTCACATTTTGTGACACACTGAAAAAATGTACAACTTACAGAAACTGAAAATGTAATTTTAGCATAAAAATAGTATTTTCTTTGACACGATGGCAGGTTGCCTTTATACATGTAATAAAAATGGTAAAATTTTGTATTTTAATAAAAATGGAACTTTTTGAAATTAAAAACATCATTTGAACATAGAAAAACAAAATAGTATTTTCTTCGAAACGATGGCAGTTTGCATTTATACGTGTAATAACAATTTTACAAATAAGGTTAAAATTAATGGAAAGCAAGGTGAAGCAATGTTTATTTGTTAGAGCAGTTGGCACTTCTCCAGTCTGTCTCCCGGGAGGTGCAGGACCCTGTTTCGGGGTGGTTCCACTTGCTGGGCTCTGCCTGGCCCTGCACCTTCAGCTTGCTCCCAGAGCACCCAGGGGGCTGCGATTTCCACGCCTCTTCCTACGGCCAGCTTTCTCAGACAAAGAAGCCCCTCAAAGAAGGGCTGGAGTGTGTCATGGCCCCGCCACACCTGTTTCATGGGGGCTGCATGAAGCAGCCACAGTGCTGAGGACTGACCCGACAAGACCACGTCAGCCTTTTGTCTTTCACCAGATGTGAGTTTGATGTCACTGCCCAGGGGCTGCCCAGAAGACCACAGAAATCTAGGAGAGATAATTCTCTTCACTGTGAAGTTTGATCAGTGGGAGACAGTAGGCAGAAGGGAGGTGACCGTGACACCCTCACCTTTCTTCTGGCCCCTCCCTGCTCCAACAGCGGGCTGCTCTCCCCACTGGAGGTTCCACCCAGGAAGACATCTCCTGAGACCCAGCTGTGGCCTGCATGACCTGGTGGCACTGTGGCAGTATGGTCCCTGCCTTTTTGTGTTTGTTTCCCCTCCTTTGCCTCCCTTCCCTTTCACCCTCACTCTTGCGGCCCTACGATCACACTCTCCTACAAGACATCGGGACTAAAGCTTTGCTTCAAAATTTTGCCTAAAAAAAATAAATAAAATAAAAATTTTTGCCTAGATGAAAATATAGGCATGGATTGGAATTTTTGTCGCCATTTCTCAGTTGAGTAGACTAGGGGTCTAATTAGCTACCCAAGGCCACAGTGGCCAAGTAAGTGATAGAGTGGGGTTCAGTCATGTGTTCTGGCTCCAAAGTGGCTGTTTTTCTTAAACTTGAAATGTGATTTTTTTATCATGAGTTTCAAGAACTAATTAACTATTTCTGTTTCTGTAAAGGTAGCATTTAGGGGTGAGGGGCAGTGGGGACCAGGGTGTGCAATAATCGCCAGAAAGGAAGGAGAAAATCTTCCTGTGAAGGGCAGATGACTCGAGATGAGAGTCCCATAGACTCTATTCCCTAAGCCCTTCTAGCCCAAGGGTCAAAATCAAGCCTGTACTTCTAAGATTAGTGAGAGCCCTGAGAATAGTTGCCATGTGTCTTAGTTCCTAGGGCTGCCATACAAATTATCATAAACTTGGGTGGCTTAACACAACAGAAATGTACTCTTGAACTCTCTCAAAGTTCGGCAGTTGTCGGCAGTCTTTGACTTGTTATCCACACCTCTCTCGCCTCCATTCTGCTTCTCCTGCATGTGTCTGCGTTATCTTCCTTGGCCTTTATCTTATAAGGACTCTCTAAAGGCATTGAAGGCCCTCCTGTTTAACTCAAGGTAATATCCCCATCTCAAAATGCTTGATTTAATTATATCTGCAAAGACCTTTTTTCCAAAAATGCAACATTTAAAAATTACAGGGATTAGGACTTGTAATATTTGGGTGGCTATTATGCAACCTGCTTCTCTATCCAACAGGCTTCTTTGCCTGGAGACATCAGTGTGCCCTTAAACATGCTTAAAACAGTTCTGAGTGTTCCTCTGCATTATTACTATTTGTCTTAGCAGCTGGCACAGCACAGGAGTGCTCGGGGTTGTGGAGGTGGCTGAAGCCAAGCTTTCTCCTAATCTAGCACTGAGCTAAGAGGGGAACCCAAGCACAGTTACCCTGCCCTGCCCCCCGCGCCAGAGGGAGGGATGAGGCCTTTCACATCATCCTGATGGTGACATGGTTTTCCTACTACAGGGACCCCCAGAGACCCTTGGGCTCTATTGCCTCTGTTTGAATTTTTATTTCCTATTGATTCCCTGATCCAATATTTATATTTTGCAGAACTATCTCATGGCCAGTTTTAGAGGAACAAATCTTTCTTTTTTTTTATTTTTTTAATTAATTTATTTTTATTGTTAAATCATAGCTGTGTACATTAGTGCATTCAAGGGGTACAATGTGCTGCTTTCATATACAATCTGAAGTATTCTCATCAAACTGTTCAGCATAGCCTTCATGGCATTTTCTTAGTTACTGTATGTAGGCATTTGTATTCTGCATTTAGTAAGTTTCGCCTGTACCCATTCTCGGATGCACCATAGATGTGGCCCCACCCATTACCCTCCCTCCACCAAAACCTCCCCCCTCCCTGACTCTTCCTTGGCCCTTTCCCCATAGTCTTGTGCTATTGTTGGGCTATAGCCTTCATGTGAAAGCTATAATTTAGCTTCATAGCACAATTGAGTACATTGGATACTTTTTCTTCCATTCCTGAGATACTTTGCTAAGAAGAATATGTTCCAGCTCCATCCATGTAAACATAAAAGAGGTAAAAGTCTCCATCTTTCTTTAAGGCTGCATAATATTCCATGGTATACATGTACCACAATTTGCTAGTCCATTTGTGGGTCGATGGGCACTTGGGCTTCTTCCATGACTTAGCAATTATGAATTGGGCTACAATAAACATTCTGGTACAAATGTCTTTGTTATATTGTGACTTTTGGTCTTCTGGGTATAAACCTAGTAAAGGAATTATAGGATCAAATGGCAGGTCTATTTTTAGGTCTCTAAGTATTCTCCAAACATCCTTCCAGAAGGAATGTATTAGTG